>VZTF01007970.1:124861-163605 GCA_013397755.1 Cnemophilus loriae | reverse complement strand
CCTGCCCTGCCCTCCCCGCCCTTTACATCCACCACTTTTCAATTAAACTTCTGCGATGAAATGCCAGAGCCCAGGGATATATGTTTACTGAGAAATAACTGAAATTACGCATGGAAAAAATATATAAAATAACACTTAACTCTTCCTTTGGAAAGAAAAAAAAGAAAAAAAAACGTGTTAAAAGCTGTAACAATTGATGTGCTGGCTTTCCCCTCTGGGCCCTTTTAAAGGGCTGGTGGTGACTGGGGGTTGCGATTGCTGCTTTTCAGAAGCCATGACAGTCACGTTAAGATCGCCGAAAAGAATTGTATAATAGGTAGAGTGCAAAAAAAATGAGATAATGGTAATTCTCAAAGGAATACATGCTTTAAATTAAAAAGCCACAGTGCTGCTGATGTGAGCATTATATTAATGCTTGTATGACACAATCCTCAAAGCTCTTTCTTCTTCCTCAAGCTGTTTACTCCACCCTTGGAAGTGAGGGCTACGTGGTGCCCTGGCACGGCCAGCACAGATTGGAACTTGAGTTATGATTGCAGGTTCTTCACATTCTTGGAAAAAGTCAAGCTTTTGTGGTGCGCTTTTCATGAACAATCTATGCAGGAGAAAGAAGGTGTTGGAGTGTGGGAAGATTCAATGTGGTTGTGCCAGTGGTGGGTGAAGCCCTGGACATCCTTGTCAGTGGGCTCCAGGTGTGGCAGGTTGGCACAGGACAGCCACAGACAGATGAGGTGAAGCCACTCAGCCCTTCCTGCTGAGTTTGCCACTGATGGGATCTCGTTTTTTATAATGTGGAAAGTTCAGGCTGCAAATCTTCTCCATGCCTGGTTTAACTGCATTGTGTTTAAACAACAGAGAACTACACGTTGCCCTGTTATTATTTCGGGGAGGCTGGTCAAGATCACCACAGTCAGATGCCCATTGCAAGCATAAAGAATAAAAATTATTGTCTTCATACTGGCCCTCCTCACCTAGGAAATGCTTCTGCATTCTTCAAAAACTAGAAATGCTCTGTGAGGGAAGAGGAGTGATGGAAAGAGGCTCAAAGAAGTATCAGACTAAATAAAATAATGTTATGAAATAAGTAGATTGTCCTGAAGCAGGAGAGGCTTGTTACTTGTGTTGGCTGTATAATAAGAACTCATGTATATCTTATTTTATAAACGTTAAAAAGGGCATGAAATCCCATCACATGCCTTTGTAGTAATCCATGATTAATTTGTCATGTTCTTCTGTTTACCTTTCCAAAACAGAGTTAATAATGTACCTTCTGTGCGCCTCGGTGTATGTGAGTGAAATTTTCTTACCTTGGATTTCATAAGATGAGCAGGGTGGGTTACTCTTGTCTGAGTTACAGGTTAAATAGGTGATTTCCTCAATTATCTCATCTTCTGTGCAGAGCTGTGGAGGAGCACCGTGTTTGAGAGAATGTCAAAGCCTGCCTTTGAGGGGCCACGGCTGACAAATATTGACTCTGTTGCGGCATATTTCTACCTTTCTGCAGTAAACTGTTTCCTAGTGTTTTTTTAAACGTATTTCATGTTTCCCCATCTGTGCCAGCCAGGTCTGCTGGATCTACTGCTGGGCAGAGGAGTCAGAGGCAGGGCTGCTGCAGTTGCATCCTCTGTGGTGAAAGCTGAGATGACTTCTTGCCTTCTGAACCCTTGTGCAGAGCAGTCCTCTCCAGTAATGCAGCTCACATTTGTGCTGGCTGGTGGCAACAGAGGGGGAGGTCTGGCCGTGCTATCAAATGCTGCTTCCTGCTCAGACTCGTAGCTCACATTTATAGCTGTCACCACAACAGGAAAATGACATTTTTACGTGGAAAGCTTTCACAGGAGCACTCAGAGGGCTGATAAATGTGCTTTGCAATTCTGGATGAGGTTAGACTGACTGCAGGGAAGATTTAACGCAGTGGACCAGCTAAGTGTTTTTATTTCTTAAATATCTTCAGATGTGATTGTATCTGCAGTGGGGATTTTATCCAACAGGGTAGCTGTGCAAATGATGCAAGTACCTAATAAGTAGGCATAAATATTAATATACAATGTGATTTTCTTTTTTCCCCTTGCTGTAGTGCCTCTTGAAATTAGGACTATGGCACTGGCACAGATGAAGTACACCCATGCTTTACTTATGTGCCCGAGGATTTGGTGCTCTGCAGCTCTGCCCACCATAACCAAACCATGAGATCAAAATTTTGCAGCAAATTATCCTTTGTACATCTCTCTGACAGCACCAGTCCAGCTACGAAAACTCGCTTGTTCTGTGAGCCTATATTCAATATCGTATTTTGCACACCGTGACAGTTCATCCAGATATCTGCAAATCTACTTTGCAGCAACACAATCTGCTTACCAAATTAAATAAGTGAAATCAGGGGGATTTCAGTAATCCCTTGAGAGCAGCTTTGTAATGTAAATGAGTTTGATCTCCACTGATATCTATTTGCCAGAGGAGCTTGAGGATTTTGGAGATGCCACCTAAATAATTGTTGGAAGGCTCACCGGGTGCAGGACTGTGCCTTCGCTGGTTTTCCCGTGCTGAAGGGCAGCTCTTGCAGGGATATCTGTGGCTGCTCTGGTGCTTTTGGCTGACAGAAGCCAACATGGCTCAGCATGGACATGAGGTGTCACCTGCTGCTTCATGCCTGCAGTTAGTCAAGGTGTGAGAGCCTAACGCTTAACAGGGGTTAGGTGGTTTCAGAGAAATTATTTAATAATAACCTGCTGAGCACTCTAGCCTGTGAGAATAATAGAAGAGTTTGGGGGTTTTTTAACATTAAATTCTTTCAGTGAATCATAGTGTTTAAAAGGAAAAGGAGGATTAAGTCTAAACATTTTATCTTTTTTTATCTCCTTCTCTGAGTTTTTGCGTCTAAGTTGATAGAGGGCTGTCCAAGAAAGAGCTGGAGTTTCACATGCAGATTTAATTAAGGCATAATGTAGAAATCTGATTTGCAGAGCTTGCTCTACAGCAGCTGACTTGGATTTGCTCAGCAAACCTACCTCTTTCTTTGCTAAGAAGACACATGAATATACGTTTCATCAAGCACGCATGATGTGATAGCAGGACCTCGTCTGCTTCAGGAATCAAACCTGTAAAAGTTGTAATAGCTGTGTCTATTATTTTAATCATCGGCTAGTTCACATGGAGAAAAAACATCTTTTTTCTTAGCACAACATATAATGTGTTTCAGGAGGGGTGCCAAGCATGTTCTCATTTCTATCTTGTTTTTGTGCAAAGATGATCTAAATGAGAATAATCAGCCCACAGAGGATATCACAGTAGCCATGTATTTTCTGCCTAAGGATTTTAAAAGGGCTTTCCCTCGGAGATATAATTTTAAGTTACTGAAGTCGAGCATCTGGCCTTGCAAATATGTCCTGATGCTCGCATACAGGTCTTTAACTACTACCATTTCAACCAAGTCTACAAACTTATTTTAATGCATGAGGTACTTTCCAGATTTGGACTCTTCTGGGGCCCCACTCTTTATTTTCACACATTTGTCAAGGAACAATAATATATTTGATGGATGCTGGGTGTTAACACATGCTGAGGGAAACTTTCCTCCAGCCAGAGCACTTTGAATCCAGTTGTCATCATTCTGTTCCTTCTGGATTGATGTTAATTTTCTGTGATGCTGCTGGGGCTAGAAGTGGACTCAGCAACTTTCAGTTCATATGTTCTTCCATGCAGCAAGTGAAGGAAACAACCTTTCTTAATTCAAGAAGTTGTTCTGCCATATCATTCCAGATGGTTATGAACAATCCTAGCAATTCAACACTTGTTAACTTTTATTTTCCATCTTATTTGGGTAATCGTTTAAAGTGTTGAGGAAGAGCAGAAGATGATTGGCAACCCCCAAGGGTAAGAGGGCATGTGTAACTCAATAGCAGATGAGTTTTTACTTTTTCCTGTTTTCCTGTATTGTATAACCTGTCCGTGAGAACTTTTAGGCCCATCGGGCTTTGAATGTTTTGCTGCTGGCTCACAGCTTGCTCGTGTCCTCTGGCTTACTCTGTCCTGATAAAACATGACTTGTAATTTAGAAGAAAATTATGTAAATTAAGATGTTAAGTTCTTACCAGGGCATTGTAAACTTCAGTTTTAAAGGTCAGCTTAAAGAAAACATAATCTTTTTGATGTTGTACTTTTCGGGTGATTTTAATTGGCAGGATGGGCAAGGAGGCACCCTGATGATGATGATATCTAACAGATAGCAGCATGAGCTGTGCTGAGTAAAACTGGGCAATAAAGTCTTTGAATGCCACTAGTTTCTCCTCTTAAGTTTTAATCTCAGAATAAACCAATTTCTCGTGGTGCAAAACAAATCAGTTTAGTACCTATTTTTATAGTTATATTACTATATATGCTCTTTAACACAGCATGTTGTAGTCTGGTCAGCAAGGAGGATGTGACACTTCCAGTCCTGCAGCAAAATGTGTTCTCTCAGAGCGATCTCAATGAACAATTTATTTGCTGCAAGTTTTATATTGCTGCTGAAGATCAGTCTGGTGCTGCCTTTGATACCCATATAGAGGGGAAAAATGCCTTGGTGGTGTGGGTTTGTCTCTTTCTGTTGTGTCTTTGCTGGTGGCACCCTGGCACTAATCTGTATTGATACACCTTTGCTTTTAATAATTCTAGATGTTATGTACTAATAATTCTAGATGTTATGTACTTCTTTACCAATATTTTATTTAAGGGTCAGAAAATTCTTTGCTAGGACACGAAGGGTTTTTCAGGTAGCTGGGATCTCACTTGAAAGCTGTGTGGAATTGTGATTTTTGGATTAAATTGCCTTGAAAGATTGTTTCCAACACCACTCTTTGCTGCCTGCCATCTGCTCCGAGGGCTGTTTCTTTTTTCAGCTGTGAAACGCAGCCAATTTGGCCCTTGTTCCTCAGGGTGTTGGGAGGAAGAGCTTCTCCCCAGCTGCTGCCCAGGGGAATTCCCTGCAACTCTTAAATGTCCCAGAAAGGGGTGAAAGCAGAATGAAGCCTGACAACGGACAGTGCCAGGCAGAATCGTGCTCAGTGAACTCTGCTCAGCTCGGGTCAGAGTATCTGTCAGTTCTGGGCCGAGCTACATGGCTGAGGAAGTTGGTCCTGAGTGTGTGTCAGAGGCAGAGTTGGAGCTTTTTGTGTGCCCCTGCCCTCCCTCAGTTCTGGGCAAGCAAGGTGTGTAGTACCGAGAAACCAGGAGCTGAGTCTTGGATTAGATTTGAGTGCTTCAGTCTGGCTGTGGCCTTAATATTATCTGTGAATTCTTTCAGGTCCATGCAAATAACGATGGCAAGACCTCCTAGATGAAGTGTTTTTATTCTCACTCACAAGCTTAGTGTGTTGCATATGAAAATCTACAACGCCCCAAAATCCCAGACTTTATTTTTGGGCAGCTCCCCATGGTCATTGATGCAGAAATAAGGGATTTTTCCAGGTATGAACGTTTTGGTTTGGTTTTGGGGTTTTTTGGGGTTTTTTTTTGTCTGCCAGAAAAATATTAAAATCTTAAAAATTAACCTGTTATCTGCTATGTTGCTATTAGCTTTCCATGCCTGATTTTGGGTTCAGTGAACAAAGTCAGTTAGCAGCTTTCCCTTTGTACAATGCTGTCATGGAGGACCTCTATGCTTCCTCATTCTCCTCATGTGAATGCTCACAGGTGCTACTTGTAGTTCTGCTAACAGTAGACAATGTTACCATCTTATATATAAAAAATTATATATACTCTGTATATATTTGTATTTTTGTATATTATCAAAATATATTTTTATATGCAAATACAAAAAATGTTTGTATGTGAAGTCCAGTCGAGGAACCGAGCCCAAGGCCAGCTGCTCACTCATTCCATCAAGGTAAGATGGGGGACAGAATCAGAAGAGCAACAGTGAGAAAACTCAGGGATTGTGATAAAGCCCGTTTAATAAGCCAAACAAAGTGGAACAAGGAATTAATTTCTCACTTCCCATTGCAGGCAGGTGCTCAGCCGTCCCCAGGAAAGCGGGACTCCATCGCGCGTAACGTTACCTGGGAAGAGTCCATCACTCCAAACATCCCAGCTTTTCCTTCCCCCAGCTTTTCCTTCCCCCAGCTTTACGTGCTGAGCATGACACCGGATGGTCTGGGGTATCCCTTGGGTCAGCAGGGGTCAGCTGTCCTGGCTCTGTCCCCTCCCAAGTCCTTGTGCACCCCCAGCCTCCTCGCTGGTGGGGTGAAGAGCAGAAAAAGCCTTGGCTCTGTGTAAGCACAGCTCAGCAGCACTGAAAACATCCTTGCTTTCAGCACAAATCCAAAACGTAGCTCACACCAGTTACCATGAAGAAAATTAACCCTACCCCAACCAAAACCAGTGCATTCTGTTTTACACAGTGTCAATCTATCTTCAACTTTCAGTGTGAACCTCTGGAAGTCCAAAAGCAAAATATTTTGATGGTCCTGACTGAAAATAATGCTGATATATCTGAAAAATGCAAAGAATATGAACACTAATCTTTCAAATTAATATGGAAATATATAGATAGATAGATAGATAGATAGATAGATAGATAGATAGATAGATGTATTATAAAAGTTAAGTTTTTCTACTGAAACCCCCTGAAAACAAAGCAAAAAGAAAGGCACTGCCAGGAAACAAGAAGAATTCTATTTGATACAAAACAAAAAAAATACTATTTGATACAAAACAGAATATGCAACTGTTTTTAATCCTATAGCTTTGCATATCATAAAGTTAAATTTACTTTTTTTTGCACCAAAAAAAAAAATAAAAGGGAAAGGGAAAGGGAAAGGGAAGAACTTTAAATTAGCAAAGTTTCCTAAAGTGATTCTATATTAGTGTAGTAAACCCAGCATTTTTTGTGCTGTGTGGTTTATCACAGGATGGAAGTAACAGTCAGTCAGCCTTGTCATGCGCTGTTCATTTTTCACTTCAGATTATTGCCTCTTCTCTCCCTTTGTTGTTTTTTTAATTAAATAAATCTCTTTCATTGTGTAAGATACTGTTGATGTTGATTCTGTGTGTGCACATTGACTGCTGTAGCAAGCCTGGCTGGGCTCTTTGGATGCTGCAGCTTCCAGATGATTAATACAAACACTGCTGGGAGATTATCGCGGCAAAGGCAGCACCAGATGATGCAGAGAAGTGCAGTAATGGCATCCAGGAATTCTTGAGCTTTTGGTTCAGACCGGCTACCAGCCCTCCTCAAGTAAATTGCTTCACATTTCTGCACTTATCCTCATTATTTAGAGAAAATCATACTTTCCCAGGGTAGTGTAAGACAACTATGGGTAACAGAGAACCTCTGTAAGCCTTTAAAGGGAAGAAACTGTTACTAAGCAGGTTTTTTTACTATCATGCACATCTTTTGTTTAAGTCTTATTTTCAGGGGAAAAAAAATCCACATTACTTAAGAAATGACACTCATCGCCTTCTGGAGGAATTAGACTGGTATTGCTTTAGCATTAGACTGCCATTAATAACCTGGAGTGTGGCTTATAGATGGGAGCTCCTGCACACAGGGTGTACCTGTGGAGCAGTGAAAACAGAGGAATCCCTTTAGAGTTAGTGAGAACTCAAGAGCAGCACATCCTGAGCAGTAAATCCGATATCCTGCTCGTGGGACAAACACAACATCAAATGTCTTGTGGTCAGCTGCAGAGCAGCACAACTGTCCTCTCCTGATTTCCTTTCCCTCTGCCCCCAGAATGATTTTGTTCCACTACCAGCCTGGGTTTGGTGAATTTGAACAAATGTACGCATTATTCTTTTGCAAAGAACTTCCATGTACAGTTTCTAATTAAATGATTTTAATCATTCCAATTCAATCAACCTACATAAACATCAAATATCAAAACGGCATCTCTGCTGCTCTAGTCCTTCACTGCCTCCACAGAATTGTTCTCAGCGATATAAATGATGTTTGTTCTCCTGTTACTGCATCTCCAGATAATGAGCAGTTTTATTATAGTTGAAGCATTATCCCAGCATGTATTTGCAAGAAGTATATGACAATGAAATAGTAATTTTTCATTATTTTTCTTAATATCTTTAGACCATTTATGCATGTGATAAATATTTATACTCGGCTTTGTATAGAAATACAGTCTCTTTTCTAAATTACCCTCAGCTGCAGTTGCTTTATATGACTTTTTTTTCTCTTTTTATCTATTATAAAGCTGTTTTTAAGGTCATCTCAGTATTTTGCATGAATGCTTTTTCTTCTCCATCTTTGTTAGGAATGTGTGCTATGGACAAAGGAAGCATTATTCATCCAGGGTAATATTCAGTTTTACTTTAGATCTATTGCAGACTGCTGCAAAGCATTTTGTTTTCTTTTAATCTGTACCTTAGTGATGAAATTATAATGACACTTTTAGAAGCATTACTCACTGATCTTGTTTTCAAGTAGACTGTATCATAAAAAGGGGTATCATGAGATATTCAAAAGGATTCGGTTTCTTACCAGATTTGTCCCATTTTTATTTGAATGTTCCCCTAGAACACAAGGTTCATTAAAACTAATTATTACACTTGGATTTGTGATGTACTTCCCAAAAGGAAAAAAACCCTTTATTTTATTATATTGTTTTCTTCAAAGAGAAAGTTTGGCTGATCTGGGGGAGAGGCTGCACCAAAATACTTCCTGTAAATAATAATGTCTTCATCATTTTCAGGGGTAAGAAAATGAGAATGAGAGAGCTGAGTGCCAGAGGGATGTGTGTGGGTCTCGTGTTTCTCCTTACTTTTTAAACTATGTCCTCTTTCGCAGCAAATATTAAAGATGAGACCAGTTCTGATGTGGGCATTGTTTCCTTCTACTGCTTTGTTACATTTATATCGGTGATTGTTAGACAGACGGTTCACACGAAATGCACTCTCCCATTTTAATTTTGGTCTCGTCTAAAAATAGAGATTCTGTATCAGAAGAGTGTAATACAACATAATGAGATGATATGTGGAAAGGAAATACCAAGCAGCAAGAGAAAGACGAGAAAAAATTCCATGTAGTACTTAGCACTAATTTTGAGTAAATGAAGACGTTGCCCTCTAAAATCTTGACAGTTAAAATCCAGTTGTTTGTTGCTGCATCCTAATCCTTTTTGCTTTATAGGTTTCTGGAACGATGGGATTTTAATTTAATGGGTTTTTGGTGACTCTCTTTTCAGGATTGTGAATCTCCCTGTCGCAAATCCCATTAACACAGATTAAATGTGAGGAACATTGCCTTAGTGACCAGAAGAGGCTCATTTGACTGCCCCTTGTTCCACACAAGGAAAGGGGCATTGGCAGTCTGGGCAACACAGAAAATGTACGTGAGATGGGTTTGTTTTCTTTCTAATTTAAGAAATTCAAGACGTGTGTCTTCATTGCAGATCTTTTCATGCAACTTAACTGCAAGATGTACATATCTCACACCTACTTGTGATAGTTTTCTGTATTTTTTATTAATATACAGTTAATTTCTGGATAATTCTCAAGCATTTGTTCCTATCTTTTCTCCTTAAGTGCGTGTTAAACATGGCCTTGCACAAATCTTGGTACATTAAATGTAATTGGCAGTATTATTGATATTTGCAGGTATGCACTGTTTCAAAGGATTGCATTATAATGAGTAATTTTTCACTTAATCATCCTTTTTCCTCTGCCAGTGTAGGCTAAGTGAATTCCATTGATCACTAAATGAGAATTTGAACCTATATTTTTATTGCCAGTGATGCCAGAATTCGTATGAAAGAATTAATATGAAGCCTTTAATATACTGAGTGGAAAAATACAGTGCAGTGAAAGCTACCTGTTTACATGGTGGTCTTGGTACTGAGAAAAATCTGTTCTGCTTCATAACTCCTTATTGTATTATATAGGACCCAGGAGAGTTTGATGCCATTAGCAAGTGCAGGAATGAACGCAGCAATGTTTCAACAGATGTCAGAATTGTGCATTGTTTTGTATTTCTGCTGTTTTCAAATATTTTTCATTTAACAACACCTTTGTCCTGCCAGGAGAGAAAAACCAACTGGGTTTTGCGTGCGTGCACAGTACTCACCTACATGTTGCAAGGCAGCCTTGTCCTTCCATGGTGCTCTTCACACAAGCAGCACAGAACTCTGTGGCAGCTCTAGTGGCACAAAAGTAGTTAAAAACAACAGCCCAAAGCCTGGATTTAAGATTCCCAACAGGTGGGGCAGGTCTTATTGCATCAGCCAATGTATTTCAAGGCTCTCTAGCTACTGTAAAGAAAATCCTTTTGTTGCTATTTTCAAACAGAGCATAGCATTTGCTGAGGAGTTGATTATACAAGAAAATCAGTAGTTGCTAAATAGGAAAAAAGTCCAGTTGTGCGGCAACTGTAAGTGAAGGAAGGAAATCATGTAAAAATGGTAGAATAACCTGGCATGCACATGGGTAATATTGTGAGCCTTGCATGTGGCATGTAAAGCATTTAACAAGTCAATAATTTCCACATTTCCCAAAGCACATACTTTCAGTTTGCTTCCGTGATACATTAAAATAATGAAAGTGTCATAATAGTTGTAATTTCATTTAATTTAAAAGGATGGCTGTTAGCAGAATCGTCTTAAATAAGAACTTTGGAGACGGTGAACTGATGTTTTATAAGTCATGAACCTGTTTTGTTTTTTCTTTTTTTTTTTAACAAGGAGAAAGACAATTTTTTTAAAGCACCTAATTATAAGTTGATGTTTTTATGAAGTTGTATTTTGTCCATAAATTAATGTTACCAAAAGTTATTGCCTCTGCCTTAAAGAAAGATTTTTGAATTCTTTTGAGAAAGTGTTCATTTTTCCTTTTGCTTAGAGACGAAAATGATTTTGATTATGAAGTGTATTTTTTATATGTTTTTACTTTCTGTTACAGGGCTGGCTGGCTTTTCCCTGTGCTGATTAACAGAACACTTCAAGGTTTCCATTCATCCAGAATTTTGATTGCAGAATATAAGCTTCTAAACTCCAAAATTTGAAGCAAGGATACAGAGAATGAATTGCAATGATCAGTATTTCTTTCTTCCCTCAATAATTCTTACAGAACTTTAGAAACCAAAAAACTGACTCCCAAAGGTGACTGAAACTTGTAATTTCGTCTCGCTCGACGTGAAGTTATATAATCCTTCAGCACATTGCATGGTTCTCCTGTGGCATTAGGGTATTAGTACTAATGGAAAGACATAGTTATTACAAACAATTCCAAATTTCACGGTATGCATCTTAATAGCACAAAGGGATTTTCTCATGATTAAAAAGAAAAATGGGTGGCAAAATAAGGAAGAAATGCTTGCTACATAGGATGATCCCCTGGAGGCTTAATTACTGAAAAAACAAATAGGAGGTAAATGTTCAAGATGTTTACAGGTTAAACATTCCATGAGTATCTTTTAAATAAGAGTATCTGCAGCCTTGGAGCAGCTAATTGCTCAAGAATCACAGCCATTTGTGCTGCCTCATTTTCCCCTGGGATCGACACTCACAACAGGATAATTCTTACCCTGATATAAGTGTCACAGTAGGGACTCAGTGTAATTTGCTGATATGATATCAAAAATAGCATTAAGGTAATTACATTTTGCACTTGTAATGTTTCACAGGCAATAATAGAACTGAAAATTACTCTTTTTTTTGCTTATAGTAACCTGGCCGTTCCTCACCAGAACCACAGTTTTCTTCTCTTTTTCCTTCTAAGGTTGAGTAGTGAAGCTACTCAAAAGTTTTGGGGCTTTTTTAGCACCTTCAACACAGAATTGTATCCACTAATCAGAGCTGAAGAACAAATTGAAGTAAGTATTACACTGTTTGACGTGAGAGATGTTCTGAAGACTAAGCTAGATCCATTGTGTGATCTGTCTTCAGTGCTGTTCCACTGCAGCTTAAATTGAACTCTTTGTTCCTGTTGTTTTTTGGAGGAAAAGTAAAACAAGTAGATTGTTTTGTTGTTGTTGTTGCTTGGATGTATTTCAGTTGATAAAATTAAACGTTTGTGTTGAAAAATTTAATTCTCTGTAACACTAACTTTAATTTGTGAATTGTGAAACCTATGCAAGGAAGCTCAGTATTTGCAGCCCTTGGGATTACCTGGTCATACAGTTGTTATTACAGTCCAGAGGAAAAGTGACTACAGCGAGAAAATCAGACCTTACTTTGCTGAAAATTGCCACAGAGATCTGGATTTAAATTGAGCTTCTCCTGAATTTACATCAGGTGACAGAATGACCCAAGTGCTACTCACTTGGGTCACCAGGGACAAAGGAAATGGATTTCATTATGATTTAGACTCAGCTCCACCAGAGATTTTGCAAAGCTTTGTAATAAGTTGGTGGTGTTTCTTTGAACTCTTGTATCAGTTTCTGGGAAATGCCCAAGTCCTGGGAAGTACTTGTGATATCATTACATGTGATACCTTATTTAGGTGGTACCTATCGACTCATTGAGACATTTGAGATTAGATTTACAACTTTGGTATCACAGAAAGGATGACTGTTCATTAAATCCTGGTCCAAACAAGCAAAGGTATCCCAGAGATGACAAACATGGGGAATCAGAGCTTAAGATTTTGTAACTACAAACTACAGGCAAGTTGAAGAGCTGATGGCAGCCTTCAAACCAGCTGGTGTACCTGGTGTGGAGGCTGACCTACAAAGCCTCCAGGAGCTGCCCCTTGGAAAGCTGCTCTGGAGCCAGCTGTGACTTGGCTCTGCTTCATCCACACCTCCACTGAGTTCTTGCAGGGAAAAAAAAAAATGTATTTTTCTACCTGGCTTTGAGAGACTCTCTGACCACGCTGCCCATGGGTGACTGTTTCCTGCCAAAGACTGGTCATGAAAATGTGTAGAGGAGCCAAGCTGGACTGACAGTTTATCTTTGCAGCTGTTATAATTTCAATAGACAGAAACAAGGATTTAAAGAGTTCTTCAATAAAAAGGGCACTCTGAGCATCTCAAGACTAAAGCCTAGAAATGAAGGCGAATTCAGATGATGTATTTGAGGGCTCTCCTGCAATGGGCTAAATCACACAGAGCAAAAAAAAAAGGCACATTTGAATATAATTTTATTTTGCCATTGAACAGTGCTTGGGACCCTTTTTGTAGATAGACAAATGCTTGTCATTACTTTATGCTCAAAGGCAACATTGAAAGTGACCTGGAACAGGCAGGAACTGACTTTTTTCTACTAATATGATATGAAAGTTTTATCGTATTAGGAATTTTCTGTCATGGTGGATTAGTATCAGGTCATATTAACGTTCGTTTTTACTAACTTACAATGAAATGTGCTAACGTGACTACACTTCACTATCACATGAGTAAAAAAGCAGAATGATTTTATATTAATGTGATACCATAGAAAGATTTCAATACCTCTGTCCCATGGCAAGTAGGAAGAAGTTAAAAATAAAATAAAATTTAATGGCTTGGGACAAGGAGTTTGTGGGGTTTTTTTCCCAGGGATGCAACTCCTTCCCTCACCCTCCCTGCCCCCAACATCATGTCTATATTTGTTTAATGGTTTCTGGATTTTTGAAGTGATTAATTTTGAAGCAGTTTGGGCCTGATTTCATAATTATGGTTTCTCTCCCATTTCTAACTAAAAGTCATTGGGAGCACCAAATACTGAATACCTATACAAAACAACCCAGGATGTTCCAGGCTGATTATCCCTTTACTTTCAACAAAGCAAGTGTTGACTTCTCAAAATGTTGATCTAGAAGCCAAATTAAAAAAAAAAAAAAAAAAGTGAGGGGAAAATATAGGGGGAGGGGAAAAACAAAAGGAAAAAGAAAAGCCATCATATTGTGTCCATGCTCCATTATGCACAGAATACTGTGGCCAGAAATAATTAACAGGCACAAAGGGTGGCAGTTAATCATTTGGCTGTATGATTGTACCTGCAAGGTTTCTTTCATCTGGAGCCAAAATCTGATAAAAATGGATAATGTTTGAAATGTTCAGTCTTATCTAAATTATGACCAGAAAAAGCCTGGATTTAATCTTGGCTCCAAACTTTATACAGGACAAAGCAGATGAGTTTGGCTCCTAGACTGAAATTCAAGTCATCTCTAATTCTGAAAATCTGTAATGTGGTTTTCAATGTTTCCTTTTTGATGCAGCTAACATTCCTAAAAGCTTTGGTCTAAAATAAAAGCGATCAAAACCTCTCAAAACTGTAAAGAGGTGATAAATTAAAGCAGACATTTTTAAAAGGGCAGGATTGCTTCACTAGATGACATCCATGAAGAAGACTGGGTTCCCTGCTGGAAGGTGATGAAACATATTTACACCGGATCAGAGGACTTGTGGACTCCTCTTGCTGATGTGCAGCCATTTCCTTCAGGCCCTTGGCAGGTAAGGGGAGGAGAACAGACCCCATCCCGCTCCCATTCCCAGTGAGAAGGGAACAGTTGTATTTTTCAGTTGTTATTCAAGTAATAGCAGTGCCCCTGTGACTGGTCTGGAGCCCCTTGTCCTTTTGCTGTTTGTCATCCTGGCCCTGCGTGGGTTGTGCGGTGACGGCTTCCAGGAGCACCGTGGAGCTGCGGGGCCGGGCGGGAGGTGTTGTGCCAGCTCTTTTGTTTTAACAAACACCTCCAAATGAGATAGGCCTTTGTGCTCCAAAGCATGGCAAGGGCAGGCAGAGGTGGTGGGCTCCCTCTCTCCATCACTGAACTGCAGACTTCAGCGCTGCCGTCAAGCTGGGGAACAAGTCTCCCACTGATCCAGGTTGTTTATGACTAAGTCGTGGTGGTGTTGATCTGACCAGCACTCAGAGGTATAAAAAAAGGTGAACTCTACCCCCCGGGAATTTGGAACCTGAAATGCTCTGCATCATCCAAAATACTGATTTGGGAATCGAGTGCGAGCAAAGCTAATCCTAACCCATGGCTCAGCACGGCAGTAACAGCCAGCTGCTAATGGATACTGGGGAGAGAGCGTGGGTAGCCAAGTCGAGCTTGGTCTTTCTGAGACATGTAGAACATCGTATTAGAGAGGAGAAACTCTGAAGTTTTTCTGTCAGTATATTAAAAGCATGTTTGTTAATCAGATGCAGTCATTTAAAAGCTCTTGTGGGTTAGAGAACCTGGGCCCCTCATCCTAGTGCTGTCCCCGTGAGGTTCAGAAGCTTCTCATCAGAATGGCCTCAATTAAAACAGCAGCACCACTATCTGTAGGTTACTGCTTT
Organism: Cnemophilus loriae; assembly: GCA_013397755.1. Taxonomy (NCBI): domain Eukaryota; kingdom Metazoa; phylum Chordata; class Aves; order Passeriformes; family Corvidae; genus Cnemophilus; species Cnemophilus loriae. The sequence goes on along the minus strand of VZTF01007970.1, from coordinate 148,414 downwards.
CCATCATTTATATTGTGTTATCTCTCTCTTCAGACTGGTTTTTAATTTTTATGTTTGCAATTATAAGTGATTTATAGGAAAATTCATTGCACGACCTGTCCAGAGTCATTAAATTCACCTAGGTTGAATAACTTGATGTTCACCTGGAAATAACCACATCAGTGGCATTATCTTACTGAATTTTCAGCTAACTTAGAAATATAGTGCTTATCTTTTCTTCTTTTTTTTTTTTTTTTAGTCTCTCAAGTATAGTGGTGGGGGAAGGGGGAACATTTTTAATTCATAAGAGATAATTAGCCAAGTCTGAAAGGTGTGCACTAATTACAGAATGCTGTATATCTCATGTAGCTGATTGCAGCACAGGTTTCTGAATAGTAGGTATGATTTTTTCCAAATGCTGGTCAGTAATTTGAAATGTTATTAGGGGATTAACTTTCCATATGAAAAGCTAAACTAATACTTATTATACAGATTATAACAGCAAGTGGCCTACGAAGCTGTTGAGGCCATTATTTTGCAGGCTGCAGCCACTGCCAAGGACCAAGGAGAGTGCTGGATAACCATCCCAGCCAGGGGAATATGCAGAGCACCACACTCTGCTGTTCCTCATCCTTCCTGCCTCTGCCAACACGAGGCAAGCTGATGGGCTCCATTTAGGAACATGACTCCAAAATGAAGAGGCAAAGGAGAAAAGGTGTGGGGATATTTTTGTGCTACGTTGTTCTGCTGTGGTTGCAGATCAATACAACTATGCTGATCTTCTCGAGTTATTTAGAAGCCAGTCTTTGGGAAAAGGCTGCTATATGTTTACTGTTTGGAGAAAACTGAGCAGTACACCTTTAAATATTCATTTCAGCTTGCTTGACACGGGGTAAAGTTAGTTTTTTCATGAGTATTTTTAAAGCCCAATAAATAGCTGGTTTTGATTTACTGTTTATGGTGGTAGGTAGTAGCTGTTCTTGATTCTTCTCCCCGCCTCCCCAGTCTTTATGCTCTTGTAGGGTCACATATTCCCTCTTTTGTGCGACCTCTGACATTTGTCCAACACGTGGGAAATCTAACTGGATTCCTCCAAGCTAAAAGCATGAAGCTGTGGCTAGAGCTAAAGGCTTGCAGGTCCAGTGAAAACCTCCCATTCCCTGTGAATGAGGCAACAGCAAATGCAGACCTACTTTTAAATGAAGGCCATGCAGCTGTGACCGTGGAGAATGGATGTGGGAGTATGTGGAGCAGGAGAGGGAAGCTCTTAGATTTCTCTGCTGAATAAGTTGGCACTTAAGTGTAGGGCTCACACTGGGGCTGTAAAATGCACACTAATCTGTGGATGGAAGATACCTGTGTACAGTTTGTGCTTCTAGCGGAAATGTAACCTTGTTTTGGAAAAGAAAGGCATAAATGATAAAGTTTGCTCATCTTTTTAATTCTGTACCCTGGTTTAGTGTTAAATTCCAACACCATCTCCACCACCTGAACCAATCCCCTTGCCACCCCAAAAAAAAGAAAACAACCCTGCCATTGTTTTCAAAATAAATTATTTTTCTGTAAAAATCTACTAATTGCATCATAGTATTTACACCGAGTTGTATTCTTTGTTTTGGAAAGCACTTGGTCAATTTTTCGTTAATAATTTAAAACATTTCATTATGACTTTTTTCCTCTGCCTTTTTGTCTTCATTTTGGATTCTTTGATAGATCAACCAGCAGAGTTCTTCCTAAGAGGACTTGCATCTTCTCTTTAACAAATGTCCAAATTATTTATTGAAAAGCAAATTATCTGTTCTCACATCTGCCTACCTTATTAATCAGTGCTTCCTTTGCATTGCTTTTCAGTGCTGTTTCTGTTTGTAAAATTACAGCTTCAGCCCCTCTGTTTGTGCTGATGTGTGATTGAATAGCTTATTGAATGCACTTTGTCCACATTTCTGGAATACATTTGCTGTTCTAAATTTTTTAATGCATTTAGCTTCCAATATGAAACTTGGGGAAATGGTTCTGAACATCTCCACATCAGCTTCCCATTGCGTCCCTTTGTCTATCCTAGCAGTAATATCCTCTGAGATTTTCTCCTACAGGCATCTCTGAAACCCTTAATTGAACCACTAGTGTGCTTGTTTAAAGTGTTTCCCTCGCTTGGCTTTCTAAAATGATTTTCAAGCTTTCCCTACATACGTTTTCAGTTTCCCCAGCCTTTCCCTTAACTAATGGCATTATGATGGTCTCCTGCCTTCAGGGATCTCTCTTGAACTACATGAACTTGTAAAGTGTCAGTGAAGACTTCTCTCAATTTCTGTTCCCACTCTTATTTCTCTCTTGGATATTGGATGTCTGGTCTGTGGGCTTCCTTCGGGCTCAGCTGTGAGTATCCATGCATCCTTTTGCAAGAGAAGAAAGGGGTGTGAGTCACTACCTTGCTCCCTTGCATGGGCTGCCACTGAGCAGAGAGGGAAAATATGCTGTACCAGGAAAAGGCTGGCATTGGTGCCAGGAGCAGTGGATCAAGCAGTGAGTTCTTGTGACTGTTTATGTCAGGATATGCCAATATGGAACTTGCATCCTTAGTTGTCTAATCAAAGTTGGAAAACTCAGACTTGAAGTACCAGGGAAGCTTTCAGGATATAGCTCTGGTTCACACGTAAAGTAAAAGATTTGGGAAGCCTTGTAGGAAGGATTAAGGAAGATCTGTAGAACACTCAGTATGATGGTAATTTTAAATTGTTTCTCTTAGCAGTTTATTTTGATTTAGGAAAAGCAAGCAAACCCCAATGCTATCATAGGCTTTTTACCTAAGACAACTACCATGAAACACTTCACCTTTCCAGTTTTGAGCATCATGACAAGGTAAGGAGCCAGACAGGACTGAGAAAGCCGCTTTGCCCCAGTACCCTGCTGCGAAGTACCATCATGAAGGGCGGGTGCCATCCTCTGTCTGTGCCATCTGCCTCATGCCAGCCAGAGGGGACGTGCTGGGGGCACTCTGGGGCTGAGCTGGGCAAGGACAGCGAGTGCAAGGAGTGACAGCCCCGAGCTCCACCAAAGCTTCTGAAGGACCTTAACCAGGGAGCACACACAGCTCCCAGCACCGATACCAACAGCCAGGGAGAAGAGGGGCCATTCCCTGCACTCACAGTGAAGGAAGACACGGTGCAATTCCTGCAGAAACCAAGGCAAGAAATTGCCCCCCAAGTGCTGCTGCTGCTGCGGAGCTGAGGTTGCTCATGCACTGGCAGTACCTCGCACAGTGATCGCCTGGGCTGCTTCATTCAGGTTGCCTGAATGTGGGCCAAAGTACCTGCCTGGGGAGGGCTGCCAGTGTAAACCTGCATTGATACAAGAGAGCAGTAAAGGCTGGAAACAGCCTTACAAGCTGCTTATAGGAGTATTCAGGTAGGAGGCATCAGATACAGTTATATCTTGGGACAGTTGCAAATTAATCCTTTAAATATTCCAAGTAGTCCTTGCATTTTAGTTTGATGCTTTTCACTCTCATTCTGGAAAGTGAATTCTTAAACCTCTGGGTTTGACCCAATTTAAAAAAAAAAAGATTAAAAAACCCAGACCAGGACAAAACCTCACACTGAGAGATTTTGACTGTCTGATTCACTTCCATTTTCGTTTCATTTGGTTTAGTCTTTTCCTTTTAATACTTGATCAAATCTTTCACTTCTGATATTCTGTGGATGGGTTCAAAAGCAGTTTTGTTTGTCTTACATATTGTTCCATATATCTGTCTTGAGCTATGTTGGCTTCTCTTGTCATTTTGACACTGATTTACTGGAATGAACTTATATTTTAAACTCTGTTACTGTTCTTTAAATGCCTTCCATTCCACATTAGCATTTCTCAACAATAGTTAGTTCTAATTAGTTTTTTTTTCCAGCCTGTTTGCAAATCTAGTACAATATCTTCTGCAAACAAACTTTCTGAAGATTATCAGACATTTTAAGAAAATAAGTGATCAAGTGACTTCGCTGCTGGTAGTTCATCTATGTTCTGTGTGTGCTTGTACCCAATTATATATATGTCTAATAGTCATTTAAGTCCTAAAGGAAAAATTTAATTCTATTAAAAATTCTTCTGCAAATGAGCATAGGTACATTGAAAGAGAGAGAAAATATCATTTTTATAACCATACAATTAATACGAGCTGAGGGTTGATGCATTCATGGTGTGCCTTTCTGATCTGTGTGATTATTTTCTCTCTCCCTTGTATGCTATTTCTTCATGGTTTGGTGCTCTTGAGGTATGAATTTTAGTCAAATAAAGGTAAAACTGTGGTTGTTTTATTACTTGTATTACTGTAATTCTTAGGAATCCAAGTCATGAGGCATAATTTCACTGTCCTAACCACTGCAGCAGTGCTGAACCAAAAGAGATTGCTGAAGAAATTGCAGCACAAGAAAAAGGAATGCACAGGGGTGGAGGCAAAGGGAGGAATGCACAGCCTGAGTTCGACACCCTGGATGGGACTGGTGGGAGTCCTAGCAAGTTTCTTCCTCCCCACTCTCTGCAATGTCAATTGCTCTATTAGGTCTTCCTTTCTTCCTCTCTGTTTAGTCTTGCTGATAGAGGAAACATAATTAATGTGCTGGTTGGCAGTTATTTGCTCAGAAGATGTGGCTGAGGAGAGCATTGGGAGCTAACTGGAACTTTAGAAAACCCTCTGAAATATGAGGAGCAGCATGGGAGCATACACACATTCTTTGGCTTCTATCCGGCCTTTAAAAAATAAAGATGAACAATAGGTAGGTGAAAAATAGAAATAAAACTTCCAGCAGTGGCTGAGTGATCAGCAATACTGGGGACTGTGAAGAGTTTTGAAAGCGAAGATGAGTCCCTTGGAACTGGATGGACTGGAGGGAGTGAAGGATTGGCTCTGCATTGCAGTGTTGCTTGGAGCTGTGCATTCAGGAAAAAAATAGTGTAGTAACAAAGTTATGAGTAACGAGGGACTGCCTGGCTAAAAGGCTCAGCTGTGTGCATGGACAGGAGAGGTCTTGTATGGAGAGAACCTGCAAGACTCCAAAGATTGCACTCCAGAAACTGGGTTTGGAAGGATGTTTAAGAGAAGCGCAAGTGCAGCTTGAACGAAGCACACAGTTATACCTTGTCCGAGCAAACATTTACAGTAAATTTGGCATTCATTTTGGTTTTAATGTTACTCAGATTTTTAAGGGGATCAAAGCACAAAAAGCGAAGCAGATTTCATCTGTGCAGAGGCTTGATGTCCAGGTTTGACTGGAGAGCAGCTGGACAGGGAAAATTCCTCTCCCTTCACAGTACTATTGCTGTCTATCCATCCCCATCCTTGTGCCTGCTTGTTCTACTCCAAGCCTCAATGCCAATTTCATAACACTTAGGTGACCTTCTAACTGTGGACTTTGGCTTGTTTCCTACACGCCAGCAGCTCAGTGATATACAAAGATGACACGTGAACGAGCATACCCCTGAGAAAAGAGGATTTTTGGATAAAAGAGCTGTGACAATCTCAGCAAGAAAACTGCCCTTCTCGATTCCTCTCTTTTGTACCACAGTATCAAAGAAGTGCTTGACACAACTGTCAAATCACCTTTCTTCCCAAACAACCTGCAGGACCTGCAATTTAGGCAAAGACTCAGATTAAAGAAGCAAGCAAGGCACCACACTGCTCCTTAAGTTGCTGTGAGAATTTTGTGCGTTCCTGTCCGCATCACGCAGCCTCAACCCTGCGCCTTGTTGCAGCTTCATTGTGCTCCTTCGTGGCTGTAAGAAATGTGAGCGACTCCTTGTGTCACTGCTGAGTGGAACTGAGGAGGCAGCTCAGCTCTGAGACTCTCCAGGTAGAAAAAAAGAAAAAAAAAAGCATAATAGGGAAGGGATGAGCGTGGTTCTGGCAGTGCAGGGCTGGCTTTTAAGTGGGATTGTTCTGAGTTTTACCAGACTCTGGGAGGGATGGTGCAGAACTGAAAAGGGTACAGGAAATTCGAGGCTTTGCTGGCTACGACTTGTCCCTTTGACTTAAAAATTTGCTCACAGTGTGTGTAATCTTTTCCCATTACACATAATTTTTAATTTCATTTTAAAATACATGTTTGGAGATAGTGTAACCCTGTCTACAAAGCACACCTGAAATTTCAGCATGCAAGTGAGTGTAAAACATTCGATTTGATGCTGTTCAAACCAATGCTTGTTAACAGCATGGCATACAGGTAGAGAAAGGATAAAAATATGGTGTAATGCAGTGGAATGAAAAAATATCTTTCCAGTTCTATTCTGAGAATGCAGCAAAAATAGCCCAATGTCAAATGCTATTTGAATATCACTTCTTAATGTGTCTGATACACTTATTCTTTATGTGAGACCACTGCAATCTTGCTTATGCTGCAAAAATTCAAAAATACCTATATTAATTTTTTTTTTTTTTTTTTGCCTCTAGGTATACCAAATTAGTTTCTTGGTTTCATTCTCAATTCCATATAGTTTTTGCGTTGACTAATTGATGGCATTCCTAGTTTCATGTTGTAGGAGAGAATTAGAACTCAATAGCTCCATACACGGTTTACAAAATCTCGTCTCTCTGCAGGGGAATGAATCCCAGGCAGTTTCACCTCTTGCCAAACCGAGAGAAGGTGGCTGCAAGGAATTGTAGCACTGCTACATCTGCTCTGACACCAACGCTGGACAAGAAGTAGTGGTAAGAAAGCAACACGAGAAGCTTGTCTGTAAACCCTGGCAGGCTCAGCAGTGGTAAAGGCGATACCGTGAGAGTTTGGATTTTACTGTTCACGAACAGCAAAGCAAGCAGCTAAACGGGAGAACAAGGTATTAAACATACCGCATAGATTAAAATTAAACAGCATTTTTAGCTGAATTAGTTGATCTGTACATCCTAGTGGGACTGTCTTGCTACATTGTCTCTAACCTTTAGCCACAGCTCGGATTGCAGGCTTGAGTTACGTGCTGACAATAACCACACTGTCTCGCTGACTTATTTTGACAGTTTATGTCCGGTTACTTTCAGTGATTTGCAAAGCTGACATTTCCCTTTAGTGAACCTGAAACTCCTTTCTGCTGTATTGCCCAGATATTTTTAACATACCAGGCAGTAGTGAAAAGCAGAGAAAAGAGGGCTCCATTCTCACTGAACCTGGGGTGGGGGTCTTACAGCAAATATGAGGGGTGAAAGGAGCTGGAGTATAAACAACAACTGGGCCTCAGATTAGAATACTTGTGGTCAGAGGTTTATTTCTATTAATCTGTCATGCTGTAAATGCCACACTACTGTTCTCTTCCATAGCAGATATTCTTCTGATATTGCAATATTTTCTTTCCTTATGGTAAAGTGTATCTGATTGAGCCAATTTATACTGACAGCTTTCCTAAGTTAACTTCTCTGTGAATTCCCAGTTCATTTAATATATTTTCCTCATGCTTCCCACATTTGAGTTACCTTTGTTCTGTGTCTGAAGGATAGGAAGCTGATAGTTATTTTATATTTATATTTCAAGGCTGCTTAATGTTTAATGAGGCTGAATATGTTGTAAAAAGCTTCAGAACGCTCAGGCTGGTTAATATTTCATGTCGATCTACAGAGACAACTATATTGATCTTTTAAGCATCTGCTAAACAAGACAAGGAATAAATTAGATTTTGGTCAGTTTGATTTGGCTGGTGAGTTAAATAGCTTTTAGAGCATTATCACCTTTTAAAATGTTTTGTTTCCAGTTGAATAAAGTAGATTTTAAAGGCAGTATTTCATGTCATTTCTCATTGCTCTTCATCTTGCCTGTTTCATTTCAGCTGTGTTTGTGTGCATTATGAAGGGATGCAGGGACATAAAGAGGGGATGTTTGCACTGTCTGCTTTATGCACCCATAGTTATACCTTCTGAAGCCACAGCTGAAGGGCCCTACTTGTCCCTGTTGACTGCATTTTGGACACAGGTTCCCACTATTAAACCAATGTTTATTTACATCACAGTAACATGCCTAGAAAATTCTCTGAAAACACTGCAAAGCTGGACCATGAATACAGTCTGATTCTGGGGAAAACCTCCTTTATCCCCAAGTTCCTTATCCCAGAGGAGCTATTTTAACATCTTGTATGCAAGCTTACTTTTTACCAGCTTTGGGGTAACAGGTGCAGCAAATGGATTTCTTTGCAAAAAGAGGAAAATAAATTATTACATCCATTCAGATGTCTACAGAATTGTCCTGTAAACCTACTGCAAGTGGATAACAAGGCTTTAGAGAGGTCCTTTTTATACTGAAATAATTTCATAATGCTTTTGTGATGATCGAAAGTTTCTGAACTCCGCAGCCAGGACACGCAGCACGTGTAGATGATATAACAGAGACATTTTTATTAAAAAGCTGAGCAGGCAGCCTTGGCACAGAGCCATGGGGCTGGACTGTTAGCTCAAGAGGTCATGCAGCTACCCTAGAGAAAGACCCACGCAGGAAACATTTGCTAGTTTGATTAAATTCAAGTGTAAATAGCTGCATTTATTGTCTCCATGAAAACAGTACTCTCTAGCCTACAGTATACTAATACTTTCCTGGTATAGGGCTAACTTTTAAATTATTTTGTAGTAAACTAAATATTCTGACTCAGTATAACCCTAAATAAGCCTGTTTTGGGGTAGATATATTTACGTTTATAAGTATTTATGGGAATAACAGAATAATACTCTTGCATTTGTGGGGTTTGGGGTTTTTTTATTGTTTTTTAAAGTATATTTTGCTGTATCCAGTTTGGAGCAGATGGAATAGCTGTGAAAACTTCATTTCTTCGGCACAAAACATTTCAAAGCTATTTGGGGAGGTTTGGGGGTCCCCAGAATTGTTACATCTGTACTGTTAACTGAATTTAAAACTTGAGGACAAAGAAAAAAGACAAAGGAACTGATGCAAAATCTTCTAAACTAAAAGCAGGAATGAAGAGAAGCTTTTGGTTTTGTTACATTCTAGGATACCTCTCCAGCCACTCTTTTTGCTTCATTCCTGCTGCCCGTAGAATTTCCTCGTGAATTCACCCTTAAAAAAAGATGCTCCCCATGATTTTAAAATGTCTCATCTACACGTTACCATGTAAAGATTCCAGGAAGTTTTGGCCATCTGAATTCTGTTGCACTTGTCATTTGATGGGTTCTCAACTGGCATTCCTTCCTTTTGTGTGCCAGCAACCAAGGCCCTGTGTGACGCAGTGAAAGCCATGTCAGCAGAACTTCAGCTGAATTTAAAGCTGGAGGGGGACATTGGGAGTAATTTGGGGGATGTATCTAAGCTGTCCATCTCGCCAATACTATGTTTTGTATGTCTGTGTTACCTTACAGTTGATCTAATGATAAAAGCCCATCTCCACTTTTATTTTCTTCCTGAAACATTAAATTCACTGACTTTTATCCAAACAGAAGGTATGTCCTGAGAAGTCCTGAGAACATCATGCTCTTGGGAGTTCACTAATTACTTTAAGGCATGTCTCCAAAAGCTATGCTAATTTTTCATTTTTAGTACTCGCACTGGTCCTTTTTAAAGGCTGTCAGGCTATTCCCATATAAAGAAAATATTTCCTAAGCATCTCGATGCATACCTAAATTCTTGTTGATATGAGGGAACATTGTCATTTCTAATGTATGTGTCACCCTTAATTAGTACTCAGATTCAAGATCATGCCATGACTTGTTCTATACAGCTGTTCTGAAATTCCAGTTATGCGGTAGTTTCAGACCACAAATGTGGCCAACTAAGAAACATTTAAAAATACTAGTACTTCAAAAGTTAGCCAAACAGACCATATTTGGACCCTTTATGATTATGAAATAAATTCTTCCACAGGGAAAACAACTAATATGCAGTGTATGAAACTGAGCTCTGTTGCCTCTGTTGCCCTCAGAGCCAATACTTGTGCTGAGGATGGATATCCCTTATCAATATGAATAGTAATGTACACCCTGGATAACTGTATTCTGGTCACTGCCATAGTGAAGAAATGCTCCCATCTGTTGGAGATATTTTCCTTTATCCCGTGGAGAGGCAGAATGCAGGTGTGAAATCGCCTCTTGTGTCACATACACGCGTGTGCCCCTTGTTCACTGTTTCACACTAGGGGAAAGCTGGTGACTTGTTCTTCTGAGGTTGCTTTGAAATTCATCACGACTGGGATAATCCATACAGCACTTGAGTCTCAGGGACATCAGCCTTACTGGTGCCTGAATCTTCAGTGGAAAATAACCCTAAATTCCCCCTTTGTAGTTAGTGAACATGGTTAATATGCTCCTTGCTGGACACACTGAATGGAACACAGCACACACTAAATTGGAGCGATGAAAAGAGAAGTGGCAGATGCTTCCAAACACTTCATTATAGGCCAAGTCAGGTTTTGCAAAATTTTTAGCTATGAAATCTTTTTTGTAGCTCCTTCTGTCACTCTGTAAAACTCACTTCATTTGCTAACAGTGATGCCACCATGACTCAATAAAATGCCTCAGGCTCCTTGAACAGACCACTAAGACTTTACCCACAGTCTTCCATGAACTAGACTTACACCCTAACTATCTCACAGGAGCATGAATCAGTCTCAGTTCCTAAATGTTAGTGCTCAGTAGTAGTAAGGACATCAGGATCTGATGCTTGTAAGGTTATTTCTGACCTCCAGTCCCACCAACCCATTGTTCTGCTTGCCTTTGGGTGGCCAAGGCCTTAGATTAGACTTAGACTAGTTCTTCTACTCCTTAGAACCAGGAGTTCATGTTAACTTCACCGGGACCAAGATCAGCTTCTGCACTGTAAATAATAAAACATTATGCAAGTATTGTAAGGCGCCTGTGTAAGTGTAAGGAGAGCAGGATGGGCTGTGATCTCCTTTCCTCCAGAGAGTTATGTACAGTACCTTTTATTGGAATAGGAGGCAGATTCGACCTGATTGAACCATTAAATGGAGTTATAAGACAATGAACATCAGCCACTTAGCTCGTTTCATAAATTCCAATTATTAAAACTGCATGGGCAATAATAATGGCTATTCCAGATATCTAAGTATGAAAAATGCACCTTTGATGTACTGCAGGACAAGAATAGTGAAAACACCGAGTTAATGGAGGATCTATGTAATAAGAGTTACCATACAGAACCTGCAGTTGGAAATATATAAACATGCTTCCCAACAGAATTTCACTGTGTCACAATTGATTAAGAAAATCGGCAATAACTGACAAGATAGGCACAAAATGGATTTTCATGTTGCTGGGATGAAGTATGGCTCCCAGCAATTAATGGGTTTAGTCATATTAAGCAGATAAATAATGCTATCTGACATTACAGTATTTCACATTACACTAAAATTTTGTAACGTTTGCTCATAATATGAGTTGAAATATGTTACCTAGGAAAAAAAATGTTATCTCTGGAACAGTCAAACCCCATTAGAAACCTTAGGCTTGAAAAATCACAATGTTAACAGTTATATCCCCTAGCAAAGGTTTCCTTTCCTTAAATAGTGTTAAATTTAAACCCAGAAGCTCTAGTCTCTTTTGGAGTTACTCTTCCATAGTGCATTGAGCTTGAAAGGGAAATTTAGTGCATGGAATGTACTGTGCCATTACTGAATGCTGGTAAGAGAAACACCACGAAAAACTGCAGAAACAGGGGAGCCTTTACGATGAAATCACATCAGAGATACTCATGTTCCCTAAAACTGTGTCTACATTCTGCTTTATTAAAAAAGCTCCTAATCTTAATATGACCCCATTACCCATTACTGATAAATAATTTGGTTATTTTAAACCTCATTCCAATTGGCATGTTTGCCTTTTTCCCAGCTGGATATATGCTACCTGAATACCATTCTTTGGGGAAAAAAAGAAAAGCTTTTTATGGATCTAAATTTTCATTTACTGTTTGCAGGAACAGCTCCTCCAATTTCAGCATTTTTACTCATGTAAGTATAGTTTTATCGTGGAAAATACCAACGTGTTCCAAGCAGTAGCAGGAATCAAGAACAAATATGAGAACACGATTTTTCTCTCGCGTGCTGCTAATTCTGTTCCAAATTCATTTAGTAATGTGGAAGAAAATGTGATTGCTTGTCAAAGCACAGATGTGTTTTTTTGTTGGGACAGTGCACAGTGCATTCAGAAGTGTCATGTTTAGCTGAGGGCAACAATGCTCAGTGTCTCAGCACCCAACTCCCACTGAATTTCAACAAGAGTGAGCAAACAACCTTCCCCTGGGCTCCAGTGAAAATCCTTGGCTTGGCATCCAGTCTGAGCTGCAGTTTCACTTGCAGGAAACAAGCGTTTTTCGGAGGTCTTTTAAGGTATTGTTTCCTGAAACAGCGGAAGATAATCTGAGTACATAGAGAGTACTGAAAATCTGTTAGTAAAATATGATAGTTTGATAAAGATTGTCAGGATTATTGAGTGAAATAAACCTTTCCAAATCCAAGCCATAAACAAAATATATAATCATTTACATGTGCCAAGATACAATTTTATTGCTTCTCAGATAACACTGCATTTAGGCTTTTATTTAACTTGAGGGTATTGTAAAAGTACAACCAGTTCACTTTTATGACATTTGCCCTACTGGATGTTAGTGGGAGAGGTAAGGATTTTTCAGAGACATTGCTGGCAATGTCATAAGAAGTGCACCCCAAAAGCTTAGCAGTGGTGCCAGCAAGCACATGTAATCTCTGTCAGGCTCAGCAGTTTAGATTTAATTATCTTCAACTGCAAGATGTAAAATGTTCCACCACGGTTCTTCTACGACCTTATAAAAATGACACTATTTACAGAGGTCACAGTTCTGCGTTGTCTCCTGACGATTTTCACAAATGTGTTGAACTGCTGCAGTGTCTCACATCCTGGGAGCCTCAAAGCTCCCCTCTGGATGGTTATGGGACCAGTGTGTGATGTTGTACACCAAACCTTCCAGGAACTTCCCAGAGAACGCTGCTGTGGAGCCCTGATCTCCAAGTATTAGTGTCCAGAACAAATTCTAGCTACAGCAGCTCTGTGTACTGCACTTCTTTTTGGCTTTTCTTTTTTTTCTAATGAGGTGAAGAAGAACAGTTGGTGCTATATGTCCAGATGCTTTTGGGAATGACCACCCCAGTGCTTTGGGAACTACTGGCTTTAGAGGCTTAGTTTGTGCTTTCATATCATCTCTCCCTGCTAATCTGTATTAGTGTTATTGCGCCTTCACAGTATCAAAAAGAAGTATTGGTTTTATTGTGCTTATTTTAAAACCAGAACATTTAAAACCAACCAAACTTAGATTTGGGTATATAAAAATATATATGTAACAACTCACATTATACTGTAAGAAAGAAAGCACCTGTGTGGAAAGCTTCCCCCCTTTTCCGGAAGGAGAGCTGTCTTTAGAGTTGCTTCAGTAACATGGACTTGTATGTATACACACAAAGCCAGAACTTCAGCCACAACAATCTGTCCTCGTACGTGGCACAGGAGACAGAAGGCCCAGAGGGGTGATATGTCTCATTCCCTCCCCATCACAGAACTGCTGCCATTCACACTGCGTGAACCAGAGTAGGGCTCGGGTAAAGTGTGAGAAGCGGGAGATAAATTCTGCTCCATGTGGCACAGCTCCTCCCAGGAAGCAGCAAACCCAAGGGCCCACAGACAGTTGTACCTGACCCTGTTGTCAGGAGGAGCAGCTGCCACGCTGGACTCTGCATCCCCGGCTGGCAGTGCCGGGCTCAGGGACAAGGGCCACCTCTGCATCTCGCACTCGTAAAGCAGGAGCCAGGGGCTGCTGGACACTCCTGCAGCACCACCGACCCAACTGGGACACACAAACTGTGTGGAGACAAACTCTTCTCTGGACAGGAGGCTCAAAGGGTTACCTTTAAACTCTTACATGCTATTAAAAAAGACAACTAAATAACTTAAGTCTGTTTAAATATTAGGTTTCTAATCCTAGGTGCATTTCACTATGGTAAAAGTGGGTATTTGAAGAAAATACTTGGCTATTAAAGATTTTTGCAATGTTTTTAGAAGTGCCTTTTCCATGTCAGGCTCTAACCTATTCAGAAAAGTTACCTTCTTATTTTTTCAAAAATAAAACTGTAGTAATTATATACTGTATTTAACCAACGAAAAGAGTAAAAAAGCTATTTCTACGTTGTTTCTGAGGTAATAAGCTGGCATGTTAAAAATAGTATCAACACAAGTCATTCAGCTGTGAGTGTCCCTTGCCCATCTTCCCTCTAAGAGGGGATGGACACGGTGATTTCAGTAAAGTGGAGAAAAGACGTGGCACACTGGTTGGTACACTGTATCATAGTTCATCATGGTTTCTTGTGAGGTCCTCCCCATAATTAGTAGCTTGACTTCCAACGAACATATTCCAGTTGTCTAGAACCTCCTCTTTTGTTAGTTTTTCATCCTGGTAGGAGGAAAACAAAACTTCTGTAAGAATATTTTCAAAGCTAAGTCAAAGACACACCAGCACAGACTTGCAGGAGCCCTGGGAAACAGACAGTTCTTCACAGCAGCAGACTGCAGGTTCAGCAATCATTTGTAGCTGTCACAGTGAGTGAAGTTTGGACCTCAGTGAAAGACAGAAATCCCACAGGCTTCAGTTGGCTCAAACTGCCAATTGAAAGTTCTTTGTAATGAACTCACTGGCAAGCAGTAGGTTAACAGTGGATTAGCTGGTACACAGTTTTGCCCTGTGGTTTGGTTCATCTTCCTGACAGCAAAAATGGAAATCCTCTGGTGCACCTTGTGGAGGATGGTTGCTTACGTTAGCAATTTACACTTTCTGTGTTAAGAGTATTTTGGCTTTCAGGTTCCAATTTTGCTCACATTACACTTCTGAAGATCCTTATCTGGAATCTGGTCCCACACCAGAGCTGGTGTTTAAGTGAAAGATACGTGCTCGATTATAGAACTGAGAGTGGTTTTGCTACCCCTACATTTAGACACAAGGTGTATCTAAATGTAGCTTTATTTTCCTCTTTTAGTCTATATTAACATACAAAAGTCATGACCACTCTTAGAGGAAAAAGAGTATTTTTGCTGTGTTAAAATGTCCAGGTTTAAGATGATAGTTTCTTATCTCACCTAATGAAAGCCAGGGGAACTTCTAGAGCTGGTAAACTGTATTTTACTACTTTTACTTTGTGACTCTAACACTACCAACTGAAACTGGCATGTTAATTTTAATGCATTAGCAATTCTAGCCCCTAAAGAAAAGTTGTTAGGAATAAATTCTTGCAAGCTGGTATTTAAAAAAACCCACAGCGCCTTATATAACTTCTTTAAAAACTATACTGGAACATTACATACCTTGTCTACATCAGATTCATAGACTAAGTGCCTGGCTTCAGCTAGTGCATGATCATAGTCTTGGGGGAGGATCCAGTGCTGGATCTCATCTTTGTCCATCTTTCCATCCTTGTTGAGATCACGAAAATCTGCAAACTGCTCACGCTCTGTAATCACCCAGTCGGGCTCTGGGCCACCCTCTTCATTTGCAAACATATCAGCTGGAGAAGAAATAAGGGTCTTACTTGAGTCCTATTTACCTTGCAAATTGTGCACAAACTAAAGCTATTTGCACAGCGTTCCTCAGAGGAGACTGAACTTTTCACTTTTTGCACAGTATTTCTGCACAGAAAAAGAAATGTGGGGTGTAAATAGAGTGGCTGTACCTTCTCTCAGGCCTATTTCCTCACTGCTGGTGATTCTGCCCATTCTCACATTACCCTGTATCATACCTGTGCACTGATGGTGGGGCTAACAGGAGAGGTGAGTGTGTTCAAAGGCCATCAGCTGCTCAATTTCAGAATGAACAAAATCTTCTAAGGATCTTTGGTTAAATAGCATTCATAAGCTTTAGTGCTAGGCTCCGTCACACGGGAAGAAAGGAACTCAGCCATTTTATCTTGTCCCTGCCAGCAAATGTCTTTGTGGATAAGATCAGACTCCAGCCAGCAGAGAGTGATTAAAGGAAAACAGGCACGGGGCAATTTAGGCAAACAAAAATTGCTAAATGGAACTTGCATGCTTTTGTACTGCTTTTAGAGAAGTCTGTGTAAGAGACAATCAGCTTAGTAGATCAGTTCTCTTTCAACCATGCAGTGCTGTAGCACACTCCAGTAGAAGACACTCTTCCAGAAATACAGAGCTGGAGAAGTCATGAATCACGGTGCATTCTGTGAGGAGCCACAGGCACAGTGCACCTGGCACAGACTGGTACCTGGGGAGGGAGCACTGTTTGTGACACAGGATGCAGAGATTACACACACAAGCTGCTCTGTACATCAGTCCTGTACTACATTTTGGAAGCACTGGTAGGACCACGTCACAGTGGCAGCTGCTTTCTGCATAAACACAGGAGAGGAGCAGTGAGTATTAAAGCCAAGTGACTTGTAACTGTTCTTTACATCACTGGGCTTTCTGAATCATGAGTGGTGTGACCACGTCATTCTTCTGGTCACTGTGGCCAATCCCTTCCTGCTCATCAGGACTGCTTATTTCTCAAGCCTTCCACTTTTCTATTTAGAATTAAAGCCTGCTTTGTGTTACTTATCCTCTCCTCTCCAGTGCCTTTTGGGTCTGGTTTTCACGGATGGGCTAAGGAAAAGTGTACCCATACGGATGGTCTGAGGGCCAGAGGCTGGCTAGTATCTGTGGGAAACATAAATACTGAATTCAAAGCCAGGAATAACCCCCCTGACCCTGCAGTGTGAGTGTGTACACTGGGCTGAGGTTCTCCACTGTCACTGTCCACAGTGTCCCTGAAATACTCTGTTACCTGCCCATGCACAGTGAGAATTTAGTTCTCTCTGCTCAACATTTTTATAGGTATTTTGCTCTGCTGCTTGTGTAAATCTAAAGAAAATTTTGTAAAAGACAGAATGGGAGGAAAGAAAGAAAAGGAGGGTGGAATCATTCTATAAGCTTCAGCAAATCTCCCCAACAAACACTCCATCTAGAGACTGAAATTTTTGGACTTCTTTTTGTCGTTCCTTATAAACTAGCAAAGAAGAGATTTAGTTTTCTGTTGGTTTGTTAATCCCAACTTCATCAAAATTTTAAAAAATTACATCTGAAAAAGGGAAGTAGGAATATTTTAAGCATAGTTTTCTCAACTCATGAAGAAAACTTCAGACAACACATTCACTTTCTTTTTCCATTTTTTAAAGTGCAAATTATATTGTTTATTTGAAGCAACTGACATGTCCTGTCAATTTGATTTTTATCATCCTTGCCAATGTGGGGTGATCGTGACTAGAACATTCTATGTTCCTATCTATAGAAGACAAGAAAAACCAGCATTCACATGGTAACAAATGTTGACAATTACCTTATAATTATATGTAGGTAATGTCACTGAATGAACTGAAATTACTGTGGAAATTATGCTGCTCTGTTATTTCAGTCATAGATGAATAGCATTCACTTTCTGGGCTAAATATAATTTACAAGGAACAGAACCCCCCTGCCATTAATTAGCGTGTGTATATTGTTCCTGATTCTATGTGAAGTGATCTTTATAGCACCACTAGAAACAGAAAGATTCACCCAGCTTTGCACTAATGCTTTCTTAGTGCTACTTTCTGGATTTAAAACTCATCAAAATATAATGGTATCATCACTACAGAAGTATAGGCTTTACTTACTAATTAAACTAGGAAAAAAACTAGTAGGAACAAGATGAATTTTCTCTTTTTGCAGTGTTTGCTTCCCAGGTGTTTTGGATATTTGAGAAGCAGCCAAATTTGGGAAAAGACTAATTCATTTCCTGATCCTCCTGTATTTCCAAACAATGCCTTCAAACGGCAGTTAACATGGTGTAATATACAGAGAATATCCCTGCTGTGAAAAATATTATTCCAGATTCTCTTCTTTTGTTCTCATATAATTCTTACCTGAGTTAAATGAGAACAAGAGGAGAATTTTGTGCTGTGAAGTGTGAGGAACTTTTCCCGGTCATGTTGCTATGTACCTAAGATGAAATTAAACTTTCTGGGTTGGATGGTTGGTGTAAAATAGCTGAACTGGAACACAGAACTGTTCATCTCTGGGTTGTTAATGCTGCTGCAAATTTGAAAGATGGAAAAATGGACTGGAGATCATATAAAAAAGTGTTACACACTTACCAATGTACTCGTCTTGATCCACAAAACCATCCTCATTTTTGTCTATGTCTTCTAAGGTTTCCTGGAAAACAATTTTGCATGAAAGTAATCAAGAAAAAACTGAGAGCTCTGACTACCTGCCTTTGATCATTTAATGTTCTGAGGCCTTGACCTGCCCTGGTACACAAGTGAATGGAGTCTCACTGAGTCCAGTGTGACTGCTGTTTACACAATAAATACACAAATATCCTTTTATGTTGAAAAAATTCTCTGTATGAATGAATTGCTTACGTTAGGGGCAGATACAAGCTTGCATGAAACACTCAGCTGCGGCATGTCAGCACACCCTCCTTTTATTCTGGTTTAAGTCCGTGCCCCAAGATTGTTTCTTGATTCCATTTAGGAGCTGTCTAAGTGCACTTAACAAGTCTTTCTTATATTGAGAGTTCTAAACCAAGTGAATACCAAGAAAGGCACCCCTTTCTGCTCCCCATTTAGCTATTATGTGTGTGTCTCTTTCTAAACCCTGCCTGGAGAGGTTAGAGAAGACTTCAAAGTTCATCCACAAAAGTAGAAACAATGGCATTGATTTTGCTCTGCTTACTAAGACAACGATGTTCTTCATGTGCTCAAACTCCTCTGGGTGAAGGAAAGCAGTGAATTCTTCACGAGTGGCAGCCAAGTCTCCATCCAGATCTGCAGTTTTGAATCGCCTTTCATCTCTGGGCAGCATTTTCTTAAAACTGTGCTGATCGGTTGCGTCTTGGAATTCTTCTGGATTTTCTGCAAACGAATCAAGATGATCTCAGAAGTGGTCTCCTTTAAAACATACTAGGAAAACAAAGTTGTTTGAGTCTAGAAATAAAAACGTTTATTGACAGAATAGCTGTTGTTCTAAATGGAAATTCTCTTCCCCGTGAAGTTTTAAATTCAGAGGTCAAGTACTTGGTTTGATTTTTAAAGGCGACAGTAGTAGAGGTAAATTTCTGAGCAAGCCTTCTGCTGCAATCCAGAATAATGGATTTTGCAGTATTGTACATTATCGCTCACAGACTTTTTTTTATCCGCCTTTACAAGCACCACTCAGGAAGTATTTGGGGTAGACTTCATTCACAGTTTTCCTCTTCTTAAGAAATCAGTATGACCCACACAACTTTTCAGTTTCAAGAAGAGCAAACCAAGGAAATGTAGTTTCAGAAGGTGGCAGACTGACTGAAATTATCTCAGTGCTACGCCTCTCCTACAGGGAACCTAACAATTATTTTCAGTTTAAAACAGTCATTTTTTCAGGGTGTTCAGTGGCATAAAAGGAATGGTATTTGATATAATTTTTAAAATGGGATCATTAAACTGACTTTAAAAATGAAAAATACTCATAGCAATTTCACAGTTTGTATGTTGGGAGACAAACACAGGTGAAAAAGACTAGACCAGGAATTACAGATGGGAATTTTAAGTATTCATTAACACATGCCCACAATGCTGCTCTCCAGATCTTGGGGCTTAGAGGGAGCAAAGACAAATGGCTGAGAAGGGTTCCAGGGATAATGCTGCAGGGACTGCATGTCAAATATTTCCTTCCACAAATGTAACAAAACATTTTAATCTAAGGTAGACTTTGGAATTATTACTGCTACAGGAAGCTTGCTATAAAAACTGCCTCTGTGGTAGGTAAATATTGTCTTCTCATTTCCAGTAAGTATAAATGGTCAATTAACACTGATTTGTTGCTCTGTCAGTATTGCCCTTTAGCTTAAGTGATCTCTTCTGCTCCTCTTCCTTCATTAACTTATAAAAGCAAAGGGAACGTGGCGGGAGGAGGAGATAATTCAGGTATATTTTTAAATAAATGTTTCTTTTGCCTGATTTGTTAAGGATTTTCATCTGCAGTTGATCACAGTCCGAAGCATGTTATTCTGCAAGAATGATTTTAATCAATAACTTTGCTATAGTTTAGACACAGACTACATTTTTAACATCTAGACTTAAGATTTTAGAGACTAAATTCACAAATACAGTTAATTAGGCAATATATTATTTTTAAATTAAAGTACCCTTTTTAATGTTAAAAAATAATATACTTCTAACTGGAGGAGACCTTAATTCAACTGTGTCAGTGTATTTAATGATAACTCTACCAAACCTTCTGTGTGCTGGTGACCCATGTGCAAAGGGCTGTAATAAATAACTAGAAAGTGCTTTTGACCTCTGAGCATCTATAAAATTTAATGTGAGCTTCAAGAGTCCTAAATGTGACACGGAACTCCTGTTGACTGTAAGGCAAGAAATCATATTTTATAATCTCAAAAAATCCTTCACCATACAATCTAAAGATGTTCTCTTACCTAGATAATAACCGTACGTGGCTTGTTTGTATTCTTCCCAGGCAATTTTATCATCCTTGTTTAGATCATAGTCTTTCCAAACCTTAGCCACATTTTCATAGATGTAGCGTTTCTGTACTCGTTTAATCCAGGTTTTTAATTCCTCTGTTGTGATATAGCCATCTTTGTTGTCGTCTATTCTATCCACAATCTTCCTGTAAAAAGAGATCAGCATCTTTAAGAGCTGGCAGAAAACCAAACTGCATGTCAGGCCAATTTTAGTAATCTTTATCTGGCCCTGATTCTCCACAAAAACGGAGTGCCCCAAACTCATAAAGCTGTCCTACTGGTGAAGGCTTTCCTGCATTTTACACATCATCTTAAGCAATATTCAACATTGCTACGTTATTCAACATTGCTACGAATAATTCAAAGGGAACTTGCACAACCAAAATTAGAGAACAGAGAAAACCCGGCTTTCTTAGGTTGTGTCTCCTATCTTAGGGGGACCTGTTCTTCACTGCCTCCAGGAGTGGCCATGCTGGCTCAGAGCAGGAGACACCAATTTCACTTCAGGACAAAGCCTGCACTCAAACTTGCTGGAGGCAAAAATTCAGGACTTGGTGGACACTGTAGTTTCTCCTTTGGCTTTCCAGCAGACTGACACTGGGGTGAAGTGAGTTATACAACTGTGTAATGCTGGGGATGTACACCAGGTACAATCTCCCCTTCCATGCCAGACCCTCCACTTGTTTCTTTTCTTTCATTCCCAGTGGAAACCAGTATTGCTGGTGTTGCCAGGAAGGCCTGTTACTAAAGCAATATCAAGTCTGCAGCAGGTCTCCAGCCATTGCTATACACCTCTGTCCAGTGTAAAGCTGCCAGCCCCAAGCGCTGCTGAATTCAGCAGGTCCTGGTGTACTCCCAGGGAAACCTCCATCTTCGAAACATTTCCTTTCTGAATTAGTAAACTGTGAATTAACTGACTAGAAAACCTTTTCTCTTTTGCATCAATCCATTGCCAATGGTCCCTTTCCCTGCATGATGGACTCTATTTGTCACCAGATTTTCCCCACAATGAATTTAATTTCATTTGTTTATCTGTTTTTTTTTTTCTACTGTTAATGTATTAAATGATTACGCTAGCAACTCTTGGCAATGTATAACATGAAAGAAGTCAGGCCTGTGTACCAGAAAATGTTTCATGCCTCCTCCTTTTCACCTGTTTTTATAGGTCCACGTGCACTATTCTGCCCCACTTCTCAGCTGAAGATGGGGACAATGAAACAGTCTTGCCTACAGGCTCCCAAAGGCACAGGTAAAAAGCTGTTGTATGGACTGTGGTACTCACTTTTTACCGTTATTACTGGGATGACCAATGTGCTGCCACACTTCCTAAAGAAGGTAAAATGGCTTATAAATACAGCAGCATGCACTCTGGTTAGAGCAGCAGACTGTATGTTTCTGTTTTCTCCCAGAAATCATTTAGAAATAGCTGTTAATTAAATCTGCCTTCTTCCTAAAAGCCAATCACTTGCGGAGAAGTGACTCAGTTTGTAACTCACTACAGAAGTTGCCCATAACAAAAATGAGGGGAAGGGGTTCTGTATACCTGATTATTAAGCCATAAGATGTTTTTAAATCTTTTCTTTACCTCATCGATCGATATCTAAAATTACAAGGTTGGGAAATGCTGAAAGTTACGAAACTTTCCCAAAGGCCCCCCAGGAATCACATCCCTGATGTCCTGATGCACAGTGCTCACCCCACAATGTGTCCTCAGAGGGCCACTTCAGTCACCCCCATCCAAAAGGTTATTGACTGTGGCTGTACTTTAATGTGCCTGTGTCACCTCTCCAAAGATCAATCAGTGAGATCACTCTAAGTTAAAACTTCTTCCCTTGCTGAGTTAACATTTGTAAAAACTGTTTAAAAACAGCTCTATTGTTAAATCTGACTGAATTATCTGTACTAGTAAGTGCAAACCAATATTAAGATGGCTTGTCCGTTTTGGTGGTACAGCTTGTGAGAATCCAGGTCATAGATCATATATGCTGAGAACACGGTTTCTTTTGCTCCATCTTGAAACAATGAGGATGAAATCGGTCATTTCTGGTAACCACTTTATCTGTTTACTCACTGAGACACGTAAATAGTAGTGACAGCTTTTAGAAGGATCAAGACGCTACTCAGTGAGATTACAGTGCTACTGCTTATGGTGGGACTAGATGGAAAATTAGCAAGTGCCACTCCCTATGGAAGGGAAGGCAAGGGGAATCTCACAGAGAACATGCAGATATTTTAAACAATCATCTTCGTGGTAACTACATTAAAGGATCTTTCTTTAACTCCTATTAAATCTAGCTTTGCTTAGCAATCTGGCTTCCTGTAGGTGTAAAGCAGGGAGAAGCAGTAAAGTAAGGCATGGTCTCTGTTCTTGGCATAAAGAGCAACTGAAACACTTTGAGCAAAGAAGTCACAAGTGGAAAAGCTGTGGGAAGATGCTTGAAGTGGACTTGTAAACGTAGCTGAAAAGAAGGAATAGTTTAAATTCGATTAACACTGATATGGTGTGGGCAAGTGTCCCAGAGGCAGGCAGCTGCAGCAGCAAAGCCCTCCGGCAGCAGGTCCAACTCCGCGCACAGCACCCGGTACAGCAGCTCCGTCCGCGAGGCTTATTGCTGTGGGGCCAGAAAAGGCAGGAGAGAAAAACACCAAAGCCACGAATCGTTGGCTGCTCCTTCGCAAAACCAGCGGGGTGTGAGAGAGGTCGAAACTCAGAGGTTCGACCCGCAGGCCACTGTGGGGTACACGGTCCCATTCTGGGGTACAGGGCACCACTGTGGGGTACAGGGCACCCCTCTGGGGTACACGGTCCCATTCTGGGGTACAGGGCACCCCTCTGGGGTACAGGGCACCACTGTGGGGTACAGGGCACCACTGTGGGGTACACGGTCCCATTCTGGGGTACAGGGCACCCCTGTGGGGTACAGGGTCCCGCTGCACGAGCCCCTCAGGATGGGAAGGTTCCCGCAGCCCCCTGAGGCACCGAGGCGGCCCCAGGCCGCCTCCTCCGCCCCGGGCCCACCCCGGGCCCTCCCCCTGCCACGTCTCCCGCCCGGGCCGGGCGCTCACCCCAGGCGCT
>VZTF01007970.1:2596-124799 GCA_013397755.1 Cnemophilus loriae | reverse complement strand
CCGCGCCACGTCCGCACAAGGGCCCGGGCGGCGGGGCCGGGGGCCGCGGGCAGAGCCCGCACGGGCAGCCGCGGGCAGCGGAGGGGCTGCCCCGCTCGGGCATCGCCGAGCTCAGCGTGGTAAACACCACGGCAGCTCGAAACAGCGGGTCGGGGCTGTCCCGCCGCTGCTGTTCGTTCATCCGAAGCGCCAGATTGATGATGATTTCTGCTGTCATCTTAAATCGTTGGGAAAGGACAAAAGTGTGATTTTTAACACAAACAAACAAACAAACATACAAACAAACCCCTCCACGCTGTCCTGAGTGTTGATACACCAAAAATGTGGGGCAAAATGGTTGCCAGCACTCTCACAAAGGATATTTATCGTGATGGGGTTACTGTCACTGTCACTGTGGGGGAACCGATCCTGAAAATGTAGGAGAGGGGAAGCCCAAACTATATAGCAAAGGAAAAGGTTATGACCCTCTTGCTAAGGGGTCATATGGTGAACTGTGCTCCACCACCAAGGCTGGTCTGTCCACTGTCACTTTGGACCTGAGGGTGTTACTAGTTCCAAATTGCAACAACTGGTTTGTCAGCCCAGCCCACAGGGTGTATAAACCACGTCTGATGTGGCCTTTGGGTGTACCGCTAACATGGATGCGCAAGATGCTGCACCAGACCACGGCTTCCCCTTGTGCTGTTGTTACACTGGTAGAACTCCTTTTGACCTAAACCTCCTGCGTAGCTGAGCTGTGCCTGGTAGAGGATTTGGTTGTGATGACTGCAGAAATGTGGTGTTGGAGGTTTCCACATGTGCTGTTTTCTGCCTTTTGTGACTCGTGTAAAGAGTAAATGAGAGCCGTGCAGGGCTAGTGCTGGTTTGCCTCAGAACCGTTGGCAACAACATCAGATTTCAAACATTTAAACACTCAAATATGTTGGTTTGTTACTTAATTAGACAGAGAGGAACACGAATGCACCTCCTTGAGCTCAGTCACGCGAGCTGCCCTGTAGGCCTGGACAGTCTGTCCTCTGGGCGTGTTTGTGCATCCACAGCTGAGCAACTGCTTCAGTGCTGTTTGGTGAGAGCTGTGATATGCATGTGGCAGCTTGAAAATGGCTCAGCTGATCAGACCAGCTGTGTTTGAGTTTCCAAAGCTAGTGAAACGTAATCCTACTGTGTTTGGGTTTGTTTATTTGTTTGTTATTAAGCATATACCTTCAAAACAAAGTTTTCGTTAACATATTCAGGAATCTCATATTTGTGCAGTAATTCAGATGTGGGTTTTTTTGTGTCTCCACCTTCTAATATTCCTGTCCTTGATTCCTACATCTGTAATATTGTTTTTAACATTATCCCAGAGATGGCTTTGTGCTGAGGTGCTGAATTTTTAGCTTGCATATCCATGAGTGCTGGAGTGTGCTGCTAGTTAAAAGACGAGTTATTTGCATGGGTGACAGGTAGGCTTTACTGCCCATTCACCCCATCAGTGTTGTAATCAAACATCAGCTTGATGCTTGATCGTAGTAGCAGAGGGATATGAAGTTATTTGAGGGATGTGGGAAATGAATCTGTATGTTTTCTTGTCAGAACAATTTGGAGGCACTTCTGTGAGGAGAGCTACGGTCAGAGCAATGCAGAGTGGGCTAAGTGCATACATGGTCGTTCACTGGAAAGCCTCCAAACACTGGGAGAGTTTGCCCCAGGGATGTGGGTTCTGCCCGTCAGAACATTTTAATTTTGCCCTGTGTTTGGGTTCCAGTGAGAACGAGCCCTGAAATGCAGTGGTCTTATGAAGATGGGAAATCATGAGTGTTCTGATCCCTCTAGAGTTGGTTCGGGACCACTGGTAATAACAAAGATTTGATTGATCTGATATGACTTTTTGGGGAAAAGGAATGATATTGCCATTACTTGTCCTTAGAGGGCTGAAGTCTGAGATTGTAATGCTTAGAATAGGCTGCACATTCAGTCAGAACAGTTGTTGATCTGGTCAGTCTTAGCACTGCCAGATCTTTGTATCACTCAGATTAACATTTACAGATTTTGCTGTTGGGCTGTTGTGACCTTGAACTCTCCATCCTATGTGAAGACATGCCTTCGACTCCTTTTACTCAGTTCACAAACTCGTAGTTTTCTCTTAAGTCCTTTATCTGCAATGCCTGTTTCTTGAAATATTTGTATTTTTTGGTTTAGAGATATTACTTTGAACATCTCTGAGAGAAACTTACTGCTCTTGAATGATTAATTACTTTTAGAGTTTGTGGTGCTATTTTCACCATCCACACTTCTTTCAGTAATGCATCTGAGTTTTATACACATAAGGTTTCTTTGAAACATTGCAAAATACCAGGTCTGCAACACGGACAATGTTTTTTAGCAATACATTTATGCAGGAGCAGGCATGCTGGGTAGTTCATAAGCTTTTAATGAAACGCTGGCAGATATTAGGGTTTTATGGGCTGGAAAACAGTGCAAATCAAAGAGCTTTGCTTACTGTTTATAGCATTTTTCCTCTGAATCTAACAATATTTATCTCACTTTTTCCATCTTGCATTTTGCTCTTCACATATTTACTTTCCTTTTCGCTGATATATTTAAAGCCAACAAACTATTTTGTACGAAATATACTTAGAGTTACAATACTCCTGTCACCGTGGGTGTCCAGTCACCAGGATAAAGCCTGAGATGACTTATTTCACATCTATCTTTGTCTTCAGTCTGCCTTTACCCTAATGAGGGTACACATATCTTGCATCTTTAGCCAGTATTTCTGGACATCATTAATTGTGACTTCCTTGAGGCCATGCAAATGATCCCTAAGGGCTGCTGTGCTTTCTGACTGCCTGCTGGCTAATACCTGCTCTTGTCACACTTTCAGTAGCAAAGCTCTTCTCAGGGCATACCTCTGTCAGTATGTTCTTCTAGTTTTATCTGCTAAAACAGTCAAAATACTTGATGGCTTTATAGTATCCTAGTACTACTAAGAGGTAAAAATACATGTCTGAGGGAAGCAGATGATTTCTAAGTAAACAAAAGAACTTGTTTTTAAGAGAAGCTACAAATGGAAAATATAACATTTTTTCTCCTCAATTCTGCTATAGTTTGTAAATCTGAAATAATTGCAATATTTCTCTGTACACAGAAAACATGGTTGGTTTGGATGGCTCTGAGATGCATGTATGCCGCCTCAAATTAAATTGTAGAAACACATTTTGTGCTTTTCAGAATTATGTTTTGTATTCCAGTTAGCCTAATGTGGTTTACTCAGGTCACAGTATCAGCACTATGTTTTAAAGCTTTGTCTTTTCCTGAGGACACAGAACACCTTCTTCAAACCTGCTGGGAAGTTTTCATTGACACCAGTAGACTGCAACTCAAGCTGTTTGTTTACAGTGCAACTGTATTTTATTGGAAATGTAACAGTATCAGCATTTCAAAATGAGTTTTAATATCTAATTTACTTTTTGATGACCTAGCATTAGATACTCTGTATTTGTACTTTCATCCAAATTCTGCTGGGTGTTAATTGCTCTCTTCAGCTTAGGTGTACAAGTGTAGATGGACTGTAACTTTTGTCTCAGCTCCTGTGGGAAAGAGGTCAGAGCACAATGAGATGCCAGCCTAGAAACAGCAGCAGAAACTTTGCAGGAGAGAAAACAGGGGAACTTTCAGAGAACCACTTTGATTAGACTTAGTTTTGGCTTGTCCTGACTAGCTGCTTCATCACAAC
The DNA here is from genome assembly GCA_013397755.1 of Cnemophilus loriae. Classification (NCBI taxonomy): domain Eukaryota; kingdom Metazoa; phylum Chordata; class Aves; order Passeriformes; family Corvidae; genus Cnemophilus; species Cnemophilus loriae. The sequence goes on along the minus strand of VZTF01007970.1, from coordinate 121,081 downwards.
ACCATATCTCTTGTGTTTTTCTTGGCATGGCTGCAGTCTACATCACTCCCTCCTCCTTCTCTTCTATTCCTCTTTTTGTGCCTAGTTGCCAGAAGAGTTTCGTAGCATAATCTACTCAAAATAATCATGCCTGTGCTATCAACAAGGCTGACAATCTCATTTGCTCTGTATGATACATCACTTCTCTTTCTCTTTGCCCTTCTCATCTGCTTGTACTGTAAAATCTTTGGCAGGGATTTCTGCTGCTCCTACTGACTGGTTTCTGCTTACTACTACTGGTGACTGTTTCTGCTGATTTTCTACTGAGCCTGAGCAGTGTCTTTCTTCACTTGGACGTGGTCTGATTTGGTCCTTAAGGTGTCAATAAGCATAGTTAACAACAATTTTGGAGCACTCCTGAAGTTTTCTCTTATCAGGGATCTTTGTGATTAGTGTTTTTTCAAACATGTACATTTTCAAGTGTATAAAAAGATCCTTTGCTTCTGACAGCGTGAATCCGTGCGCTGTATGTGCAATTTGCCCTGGTAATTACTTATGTATGGTGATAACCATAGCAACATCCCAGGTAGATAATGTCATGCAAATTACTGCAGCTCCAGGGATGGGAGATGTTAATACAAGTATGTACTTGCACCCCTGGTCTTCAACATTTTGCAGTGACTTTCCCTTTCCCTCCCCCAAAACATGTTGGTTTAAAATTTCCTTTCCTCGCTATGATTGGGAAGGGAAAGAAAACCTCTTGCTATGTTTCTCATTGGTATTCACAGAGGGAGGGGGGAGGATGGTCCTTCAATGTTTCTGTCATGAATAATTTTGTATGCACAGTGGAAATTCCACAGTGTATGTAGGGCATAAAAGTCTAGAGACTTGGACACACTGCTGGGCCGTGTTGTGCTTAAACCCAAGTTCTTGCATTTGCAAACACGGAGTATGAGCATGTGGGGGTGGAATTGTAGCCACAGATGTTTGGACTGAGGTGTAAACATCCTCAAATCAGTTACAGAAGATAGCGGAGAGCAGCTTTGTTGCTCAAAGCAGACACTGCTGTAGCTGAATACTTATCAGGGCCCATGCATTGTTACTGACATGAGGAAATAGCGGAGAAGGAGCTGGTAATAGTTATCCCTTGTTTGGTCATGAGCAAGAGCAACAAAAAAAAAAATCTGTAGGAGAGCTGATCTGCATGTACACTAGCCCTTGTGTAACCTTAGAACTCTGGAGGTGTGAAAATAAGGTATGCCTCTAACCTGTAACTGGAGTCTTTTGTTAAAGATACAAAAAAAACAGACAAGGAAATTGGTTAAGTAAAGATTTTGCTTTTTTTTTGGTCAAGAATGAAGTTGTTGCTGAATTCGTTTTGCTTTGGAGTTAAATAGTGAGAATGTGGTGTTAGTGCTGCAATCTGTGCTGAAGTTGCTGATTACTGAAAACTGCACTGCCCCAGCCTTTAAATGAGGAAATACCCCGATAAAGGAGAGTGCAGATTTGTGGAGAGTGACGGAAAGCCTGGTGCAGGCAGCCAGAGGCAGAGCTAGATCACCGTTTGTAAGGTACATGATCCCAAAGCAGGTTGTGCTGTTCTGTGGGCCAGCACTGAATAGTCTTCATCGTAAAAACATGGTCTGTCTCAAACAGAACCACGGTGGGAATGCAAACAAAATTATTGAAGTCATGGGGAAATTTCGTTTGTGCTAGAGGTAGTAGACATAGAGAGTATTAATTAACTGGAGATTAAAATACTGTTAATCTGTATCCTTTGATATCTCTACAGGAAGGTTTGCCGCTCTTACAGGTCTGCCTGCAAATCCCAGATTGTAAGGTTTAATCTTTTCCCCTCTAATTTCTCTGTGAATTAACAATTCAGTGCTTTGCCCAGTGGTAGCACTGACAGCGCTGTTCAGCTGTGCCAGCCTTCCAAGCATAGCTGTTGATGGCAGTGGAATTTGAAAGGTACCCAAGTCCAGGTAATCCAGTTTGTTATTAAACCTTGCAACAGCACCTGAAGTTATGGACACCCCTGATTTACACTGGAGTATTTCTTTCAGAGAAAACCACCTGTTAGGTTGCCTATCTAAGAAAAACAAACTGTACCAGAAAGAAACTTATAAGGTCAGGCTTTTTAATCATCTGACAAAAACTTTTGAACCTAATTATCTGCAGGAGATCTCGCCTGTCTGCCTACTTTGCATATAATGGATATTTCTTTGTCATTTCTATTTTCAGCATGTGATTGTCTGAGAATGGCCTCTCCTTAGAACGCAAATCACATCAAAGAGAACAATAGGTGCCTTGGAATTACAGGGGCAGCCTAACTGAGGCCCTGACAAGTTAAATACACACTTCTTCAAAATAAAATTTGTAGTAATTTCACTGCTAGACCTACTGAAACCCTGTTCACAGACAGGCCAGTTTCACTGACTGACCAGTACCAGAGTCAGAGGAAACACTTGACTGCAGTTATCCAGTCCTCTGCTTCCCGTGGCTAGGATGTCTTCTTCAGGACTGAACTGACCTCCTCCTAAGTAAATCTAGGGGATGGTGGGGATCAACACGGGCATAATTTTTGTTTCCTGATGGTTTTGTTGTGAAAGTGTATCTATCTATGGTTTTGATTTATTGCTGTTATTCACAGAGCGATGTATGATGAACAATGTTTAAAAACAAAAAGGCTGCAAGCAACCTAGGAATGTCTGAGCAATTGTGTCAGCTGTTAATGAAACTCGTAGCAATTGAAGATCTTAAAAGTTCATCCCAGAATCTGCTGACATTGCAAAGCTTCCCTGAGAGCTGCAATACCATTCCAACACAGAGGAAAAAAGCATGCATGAGAAGAGATCTGTCTAAGTTAATGCTGCATGTAGGGCTAGTGCTGGATTTAGTGACTCTGGTTCCCTGCTCTAGTGAGGGTGCTGCATTCCTCCATTACATTTTTTGGTTTGCTTCTAGCAAACCACACTAAAGGAACCTGCCAGCATGTGAAACCCTGCTATGATAGCCAGCTGAGCAGTTTGTATTTAACAAGTGGGTATGTGTTATCAACAAGCAAAGGAAATGATAACATCAAGTTCATATGTCAAAAAGGCAAGTGTTTAACAAGTATTATTTGATGCACATGATTTTGTTTACAGACTTTTCTCCTCCCTTTTCCTGCCTCAGCAGTTGCTCACCTTTGCTGCTTTATGACATGAAGTTCAAGGATACATTGCATTATCACAGACATCAGTGCAGAGAAATTGGCTTGTCATTAATAAAAATTGTAAAACCAACCCTACAATAAACCCTGCTTTTGGCCACAACCTCTGCCTCCTGGATGCAGCAGTGAAACACAGCCCACAGCTCTCACTGAACCTTTTTAACCCAGGGTTAAAATCTCCATGTGCAAAGGTCAGACGTAGACAGGACTCATCACAGGGCTGAGAGATGCATGAGTGCTGTAGCTGCAGAGCAGACTGGAATGGAGGCATCCAGGGGACCAGAGGAACTCGGCTTTCTTTCCTGGCTCTTTCTTAGGGCAAAAGGGGTCTGTTCAATGTCCACCAAAATCAGCTGAAAGCATCTTAGTGACTTTATTTTGTCAACGATGCAAAGCAAAGCCACTCTGCTTTTAAGGCGGGAAGTGCAGTATGCTGGAAGCAATGTGAATTCCTTTTGCTCCTTTTTGCATCACTAATTTTTATTTATCACACAAAATCATAAACTGCACATAAACTTAAATGCAGACATAATGTACATTACTATGATAATAGAGAAGCTGTGCTCCTTTAACCAGACAGATGAAATAGAAATAGACATATTGAATGAGTTCTCCTCAGTGGAATGTTCAGATTCCTTATTTTTTCCAAATTTTTAAATTCTAACTTGTCTGTTAAGGATAAAAAAAGTATAATTACACTAAAATGTGCTTTCAGAGGACAACACATCAACTAAATTTCTTCAGACAACAACATATGAATGTCCAAAGACTTGGTTGAAAACCTTTCGTACAGGGCCTTGCACTCAATATCTTTTCTGAGTTTTGTTGTATATTGGCTGTTTGGAATTTACAAACCATTCACGCAGAATACACAAAAACTGCAGTTTTGAATGTGTATAAATAGCACTTCTGTAAGCTGGGTTAGCTGCTTAAAAATATTAATTAAGGGAAGTCTACATTTCCAGTTATTGTTTTGTTTTGTAGCCATCAAGGTCGCAGCACGCCAGGGCTTAACCAGTGAGAACTACAAGCAAAGTAGATAGGCAAAGCCAAAACACCTATGGAAAAACACATTAACTAGTGCCAGAATTGTGAAGTGGAGATTTAGATAAACAGAGTTATGAACTGAAACTGGCTACAGTATGGTTGCAAATGTCAGTGAACCAAACAGGCTCATTCTTTGCCTGTGAAGTAGCATTGGAACACATCTTATATGCAGTCTACATTTAAATGTAAATATGGGATTACCTTTTAGGCTGTGAAACAGAATCATACAGGCAACAAACATCACATCTTGGGTCTTCTATGAGTGAAAACTGTTGTGTCAAATATGGTTAGTTTAGTAGGGTTGATGGCCTTTATTCAAGGTTCCTAGAATTTATCTGCCAAGCATAAATAATTATTTAACAACTAATAGGGCGAGGCCAGAAATATAATAGCTTTTATGTTGAAATTAACATCAAGTGATCGGTAGACATCTGCTAAGCAAGCCAAATGTGGTGTATGTGCTGTATGTTTTGCCTCACTGCCTCAAAATAACAAGCGGTGCTTATATTTGGAGGGGCAGTTTTCCCTGCTGAAGTGGAAAAAAAAATGTTCTGATAGAAAATCACTTGCACTGTTAGGATCAAATGTGTGATGAACATTAAATAGCCCTACAAATTTAAATAATGCTCGATGTTGAGATTTCAGCCTTGCAAATGCTCATTTCCTGATATGTGCTTGCTGTGGTTTGGAGGGAAATGAAAGTTCTTTCTTGTTAGAAAGAAAACAAAGTATCACCCAGTATATTCCAGCTCTCAGCTGTTTCAGCTTCCAGTGGCCCGGTAAGCATGGGAGCCTGGGCTCCGGTGATTTTATTTTTCCCATAATGACCAGAAGAGTGAGGGAATCCTAAGAAAAGCCACAGCATTAAGAAAGCCTGAAAAAGTTCCAAGTAGCAAAGACCCTTTCCAAGCAGATCCTGGCTGTTGCCTTGCAGGGACCTGCATTGTGTGTGTCAGTGTTTGGGTGCTGTGGATGCCAGGACTGTACTTCCTTTCCTTGAGAGCACCACTGTTGGCATGGCCTCTTTGCTTTGCTGGCTGTTGCAGTTTGTCTGCTTTCAGGGCCAACCATTCAATCTTTGGCATCTTCTCTAGAGGTCTTGGCCTTTCGTCTGTTTTAAAAGTATTAGAAGGAGGTTGAATTGCTGAGTGGGGAGTGTAATCTTTGTGAGGCCAAGTCTAAAGATGTTAGTAAGCTGAAAGGGCTGCACTGGCAATTTACCGTGTACTATGCAGGAATGAATGAGAGACTCATATTCATTGTGCCTATGTATGCTCAAGTTCTTTATGTCCATATTTAGATCTATTAACACAATAAGATTAAGCCAACTTGAATTTCTTGAATGAACAAAGCAGTAAATGGCAGAGCCTCAACAACAGACCCCATAAATGTGTAGTACCACCAGCAGCATGACTAACACCGGACCCGAGATCCTGTGGGGTTTGGCAGTGACACAGAAGACACTGTTCTGAACAAGCTGGATTCCCTTTCATACGGGAGCCTTGGCACCAACCTCCCTGTAAGCTGGCTCGGGCTTTTATGGGGGCACTGAACGCTGGGCTCTGCGCTGGACTCAGTGTCTCTGCCCCAGGCTCTCCTGAATATGGGAGTGCAGCCTCTGGTTCACCCTGCCAGGAGTCCCTGGGAATTTGTCTGCCAGTTGGGTTAGCCAGAACACACAGTGCTCCAGCCAAAGTCAACTTCCCCCTGTGGGGGAGACCTCAGGGAGGAAATGTCAGATGCTGCCTGGGCCAGTTTTCAAACCACACCTCACCCTTCCCAGCAGGGAATTCCCCAGAAGGTAAGTGGCAGAAATTTGTCCTGTGCTGGCAACTCCAGAGGACAGAGTTAGAGAAATAGGACAAAACATCTCGAGGAAGAGAGCTGTTGCATTGGCAAATCATGGAGCAGTAGAAGCACAGAATGGTTTGAGTTGAAAGGGACCTCTAGGGGATCATCTAGTTCCAAACCCCTGCTATGGGTAGGGACACCTTCCACTAGACCAGGTTCTTCACCAGAAACCAGGTTTAGACTGTGACATTTTTCTCTGCTGCTTCAAAGCACAAATGATGAGCTGGAAGAAATTCTGTTTGCGAAGGCTTCATCTTAGCTTTCTGTATTGACGTAGTGCACACAGGAGTTTGGAGTGTCCTGAGGCGGGAATGCTACAGGAATTTTGTCCACAGATGAGGCTCCTTGTCCAGCACAGGTAGAGCAAGCAATATCCAGGATAGAGAGTGGACAGCCAGTTCTGTTGTTTGGATATGGTGGCCCTGACTGCTGCGGGGACTAAGCATGGACTTCATTCTAGGTAGTGTAGTTGGCTTCATCGCAGGGATTCATCTGATGTGGGTGAGGAAGTTTCTCTGTGCCCTTTGGTCTTGGCTTTCCGTGGGAAATGTGGATTGCTGATTCCAAATAACAACACGTAAGAGCTCCTGTGATGAGGGAGTGTAACAGCCCATTCAGCTTTACTTTGATGATTAGGTTACTGCTTTTAGTACAAAATACATAGCAAAGCAGTCATTTCTATGCATGTTCTAGGGTGGTGCATTATTGCATTTTAACACTTGACATGAGCATAATTTACACACAGTCACTGCTTTGTCTCCCGTGAAAAACAAACCCTCTACCAGCAGATGCAAGAAGTCTACTAAAGATTTCGTGTTATTAATGTTTACAGCATTTGTTGTAGTGCTGCCTGTTAATTACCACATTTAAGAGTGTGCCCTTCTGCTGTGAGGGATAGGCATCTATTTGGAATGATGCTTCTGGAAAGAATGTTGACACTAATTCAGCATTGCTGCATCTGGAAAGATGTTGCTCTCAAGCAAAGTGCAAACTGGGACTAAGTCTGCTGTGAACAGTGACACTAACCTGGTGTAAAAATGGCTGTGGGGGAGAAGTAGACCCCCTGGTTTCAGAGGCTTCTTGCAGTCCTAGTGCAATACAAGTCAGTGAGAAAATAGACCATGTGCTGGAGGGAGCACATTTGCTAAGGCTGTGAGGCAGACACTGGTCAAAGGAGGGTGTATGCAAATCCGAAACTCTGTCTCTCGCACTTACCATCCTCCAGACTGCAACTTCTTCCTCCTCTCCCAGAGGAGTGCCTCTACTGTAGCCAGGTGTTTTACTGGGAGTGCAAAAATTGCTATGTAAAGAGCAGTGCTTTCTGCTGTCTGTTTGCCTTCTGCAAGTGACTCTGTTTGTTTCTTCTTTTGGCTGTCCTTCATGCTTCCATCTGACCATTTCCTCCTATGTAAGTGGAAAACTTTGCCGTGTCTCCAAGTTCAGACACTATGGTCATCAGGGAGTTGTGCATGGGACATCACACAGGTGGTGGAAAGGTGAGGAAAGGTGGCATCATTCAGTGAAAAGAAAAAAAATCAAGGAGTCCCTACCTTGGCATCATGCTCTCTTACTGTTGTCGTTCCCTGCATCCCCTTGCTGTCCTGTGGCTGGCAGGCAGGGACCCTGGGCCTGGTGAGGTGCTGTACACTTGTTAAAAAGCAGCTGTAACTACCTCAGTGGTGTCTGAAACGTGGCCAGCCCCACTCTTATATATTTTGATTCTGTGTGCTGCTCTTCAAAGAGTGGAATTATTAGGTTCTCTGGAAAAATTACAGTTTGGCCTGTCTTTATGCATCTGTCTCTCACTGTGATCAGGGACTCCTTTTTGGTTTAGGTCTGTCTTTATCTCCATAGGTCTACCCGACAGAATGGAGGTGTGATTGTAGCATGTTGGCCTGTCTTAACTTAACCATCAGAGGTAATAGCAGCAGTGAGGAGGCAGCAGTGCTGGCCAGCAACCAAGTTATAAAGTCTCCAGAGACCTTGTGTGTATATCTCAAGGTATGTTGACACTGCAGCAACTGCTGCTTGCAGAGATACCCTGAGATAGCTGTTAATAATTTCACAATGACTGAATTGTTACTTAGCAATGACTGGAGTTCAGTGATTGTCACAGAGTTTATTCTGCTCCTTGGGTGAGTTTTGCAGCTTGTCCTGAGTACCCTGCTGCTGTGGATGGGATGCACCCGTTTTAGCTAGCAGGAAACAGGGATAGCATTTTGCATGAGCAATATGAATGTTCATCCAGACACATCCTCAGCATTTATGGAACCAATGCTAAGACACTAAAGATGGAAAATGAGGTAAACAAAGAGAAGACTGACTCTATCTAGAGCAACTTTATGTCAGGGGAGGGATGGGGACAAAGCAGTGTTTCCACTCCAGTGCTGGAAGTATGAGCCCATGCCAGAAAAATGATGACCAGAACTGTTGAAACCCTCCCATGGTGCCTGATTCTGGAAGATACAAAGTGCTGGCAGAGACTGTGTCATGCTGCAGAACAACCTGCCACTGCCTCAGAAGTGGTAGAAATAGAGCATGAAAAGTGGGCCTCAAAGGCCGCCTGACGATGCGCGGCTGTTACCTGCCACGGACCGATCCCTGGGGCTCTCTGGTTTACCCTGTGGCATGGCTTATGTAAGCTGTCACACTAATGAGGGCCCGCAGAGCTGAACGGGCTCTGCTCTGCCAGCCAGTGCTTCTCACTGAGCTCTGCCTGCCTGCTGAAGCCTCGAGCTTGGTTCTGTCATCCTTGCAGGTGGGTTTGGGATGCTAAACCGGGCACCACCTTTCTGTGCCCATTCTCTTTCCTGAAAAAGGGCTCAGCTTCCCATGCAGTCCAGCATAACTGGACCTTTGGACTTGAAAACAATCTCAGTCTTTCAGCTAACAAGATTTGTCCTCAGGACTTTTTCTTGCATTCTACTTTGAGCATCATTTGACATGCTCCTAAATTTGATGGTGCAATGGGAATGACCTGCACATGGAGATGGCCCTTGTATTAAAAATAGCTGGCTTTGGTCTCCAGTGTGTTCTAAATGAGATGCACTGCAGTTTTTCAGGAGTCATTCAAGTGTGCTCCCCATAGGTGTAGGCTGGCTCTGTATCACTGGCCAGTGGAGCTTTGCCACAAGAGGTGTGATCCAGGTTTGGGACAAGTGTCTGGCCTGGATCTTTCTGAAACACTGAACAGAAAACACACTCAGAAAAGCACTCGGGACTTTGGGTAAAGCTTGCAGAGGCCAACAGGAGCGGTGAAATAAGCGATATGAAAGCCAGGCCGGTGAGTTTGGAGCTCCAGAACCTGCCTCCCTCCTCTCCCTCCCTCCGAGCCCGGCAGCCCGCACTGCAGCAGCCCCACCTGCTGTCGGACGGGCAGGACGCGGCTCCCTCCTTCCCTGCCGGCCGCCTCTGCCGTGGAAGTGACTCACTTCTCATCTCTTATCGCCCTCGTTCACCCTCGTGCTCCCTTTTACGCTCAGGTCTTTGCGGTCCTTGTGTTTGTCATCTCTTATGTTGACTCTGAGGATATCTTATCGCTGCTTGTAAAGCGCTGAGTAAATTTACACACACTGTAAGTGTTTGATAATAATAACACCACTAATCTTTTGCTTTTACTAGCATTTGATTTCAAGAGCTCTCCTTGAAGAAAAAGTTACAAAGGCAAAAGTATAAATAAGGTTCCTGAGATGGTTTTATTCTGAACTGAGGAGGGTGACTTCATGTGTTTTGAAGTTTTTTCTCTTTAGAAATGAGAACATCACATACAAGTCTGCCCAGAATAAGAAAGAAAATCAATGAGACTTTTTAATTGACAATATTTGTAAAAAGGAAAGGGCGACAAACGATGTATTAAGGCACTTTTTCTTAAATTATACTGCTGCTTTTATGAGTTTGAGATGAGCACAGTGATCAGGAGTAAGGCTTATTTACCCCACAGAATTACTGAGATGAGGGTGCTTTCAGAGCAGAAAAAGATTTTTATGTCTAAAGGCTTTCTTTTATATATGTGTATATATATATATATGTATATAAAATTTATATATATTTAAGGACAAATTCCACAAGATACTTCAGCTCATGCCTGTTTTCAACAACAGTTTTGTTTTAGTCAATGTGGATGTTGCTGAATCAGCATCTAGACCATCAGCTTTTCTTCCCCTGGAAAAAAAACCTACTGTTGCAACAATCACTATCTCCCCAAGTTTTTTATTTTAGAAGAGTTTGTTAGCCTACAGTGTGACATATTGCATTGCATTTGGGAGTAGGAAGGGACTCAAACCAGAAAAATTTGCTGCTGGAATGAGATTCCAAACACTTTGTTTATGAGGATTCTTAGATTCATGCATTAGAAATGTGAAATTGAGAGTGCGTGCATGTATGTGTTGTTATTCCTTCTTGTAGGATATGGTGGAACAGGTAGAAGTAGAGTGAAAGGGTGCTGTTCCTTAGCTTGGGAGAGTGTGGGGATAGTTGATATAATTTGTTTCCAAAGCAAATAAAGTTCAGGCATTATCTGAGATGGATGAACCTTCCTCCAAGATACCTACTCTGCAAAAAGCCAGCAAAGCAAGCTCCAGCTGACACTGTGAAACCCTTTGTATTTGTGACATAGGATGTGTTTTACACCTGGACTTAGAAAATTTTTATAAAAAGTCTGTTATTAAACCTCCATATGTCATTTTGATAGGCTGATAGGACGGTTAATAGACGATGTTGAGCATCTGCTCATTTCCTGCACATTGAGAGTTGGATTCATCAGTGAAGCAAGATTTTAAAATATTATAAAGCAAAAAATGCTTAACCACACATTCTGAACACATAACAAAGTTATTTCTTTTATTCATGAATATAATACACTTCCTCTCAAAAGATAGTTTAGACCTTAATTTTTAAAAAGGACGTTTGGATTTCTCAGATGAGTAAATGTTTTTGCCCGTGTCTCTGCTTTGTGCCTGTGTAACCCAGCAGGGAGAGCACAGCACTTTTTGATGTTCTCAGGCAGGGTGAATGTACCTTGCTTTGAAGATGAGGGAGGCACAGTAGTGGTTCATGTGCCACGTGCAGGTTCTCCACAGAGGTTACACTTTACCCTACAAGAACTTAAAATGTCACAACTGCCACAAAGCTCAGCAAGTCCAGAAACTCAGCGCAAGATGTACAAAATGAAGAGGAGAGGGAACAGTGTAGCTGCTGCTTTTCTTGATGTCTTTTGAAATATGACCATAGGTCATATCTACGCATTAGAAATGACCTATGATAGACCCATATAGATATATATGATGTTTCACTCAGTACTAAGCAGCTGGAATTTGAATTGTTTTCATAGGATAAAGCATCTTAGTAGGTACCTCTGATGCCAGAGTGTGTAACAAGTAAGAATGTGCCCTGGCTTTACTTTACAGGCAGGACAGTCCTTGCCTTTCTAGGAATATTAGATTCATTTATCTTGGAATCCAGCAGCACCCAGGCTGAGACATCTGGCAGCAACAGCTGTGTGGCAACTCAGTGTTTTGGTGTCTGTAATGTTCCTATGTGAGTGCAAAGTAGATTCAGATGTTTGGAAAATTTCAAAAGGGATGAAAAAGGTGTATTTTTGTGAGGAATTCAGTAGGCAAGTGGGTCATCCTTTACTTTACTTCTGTTTAATTCCTGGTGAACAGGAATCTGGACCTCTGAAGGATGAAGCATCGTGACAGTCTTTGTGGAAAGTCTTGTTTCTGTTACTAGGCACGGCTCATAACCAAATAGAGGACTCTGAAGTGATTGATTAATCTCTTCTTCAAATGCTTGTTAGTAAGTTGGAGACTTTTTATAAACATGGCAGTTAAACAAACGTATGATCGTGTCTATGCACGGGCTCCTGTCAGTCTGCTAGCTCAAGAATGTGGCAAAGAAAGTGTATTGAGTGGTATTTCATTGTTTACCCAGGGTTTTAGCTAAGCACGTTAGAAAGGTCTGAGTTAGCCAACAATCTGACTATCCCTAGATTACATGGCTGAGGTAAGATTCGTAAGAGGAAGTTTTTAGTTTATTAAATCTACAGCTGGAGTTGGGAAAAAAATACACAGCATTCTGGGCACATGAACCATCCTTCGGGCACTTGAGAGGGATTGATGGCAGCATTTGCTACATTGAAAGCTCAGTGGATATGAACTTATGTCTGTTTGGCTCAATTACTGTGCTCTGAGCAGTGTAATTTAAATATTGTGTGTTTCCGGAAGGTTAACGTTGCTGGTACACTTCATGCTCTTCACTGTAAAAAGCAAGCACTTTAAAAACAAGTGACAATCTCCCATTTGCCACTATGCAATCAGTGAAACTGTTCTGTTAAGATTGAAATTTTCAAGGGTAAAGTCAATTTGGGGGGGGCAGTTCTTAAATTTGTTAGTCCACATGAAATAGATGCAGAAATGTCACTGTAAGGCTGGTGATAAGGGGCAGGCAGAACACCAGCCAAGTTGGGGCCTAAATTTATTTATATAAATAATACTTCCACGGGAAAGGCTGAGTCCTGGGGCAGAACTGCCCACCCTTGCATGGTTTAGAAACTTGTCAAAGATCTGCTGTCACTGAGGCAGACACTTGCTGAGTGGTGTCACACAGACATAAATTCTGCAGCTTCCCGGGGAGCTTAGTGCTGCCATTTTCCTGGTAGTTCAACCTAGAGCGAGCCATGGTTTTACTGGCAAGGAGTAGCTCCGTGTAAGTGCCCTGAGGTCAGTGGCTGTCGATGTGATCGTGAGGATAATCCCTTCTCCAGGCACCCTTACACGTTGCTGTGCAGCAGGGAAAGGTATGGAGCTAGTATACATTTATCTATACATTTATTTACATTTATAGAGCAGCACTAGCACAATTCCAGTGAGGGAGAGCAGAGCACAGACAGGTTGCTGTGCAGCTGGTCATTGCACAGTGAATTCACCTAAGCTATTGCAATAATTTGTTCCCATAGCTGTGTTCTAGGATACAATCCCAGTCTTATGTGTCATCAGAATTTAAAGTAAAGCTCATTTTGTGCTTTTTGATTTTAGATATTATTACCAGTTTCCTAGCAAACTTTTGGAAGTCTAGCTGCAAATAGCAGACTTCACAGAATGGCTGTGTATATATATTTAGATTATCTTCTTGGCTTCCAATCACTTCAATTAAGTGGCCCGTGATTTTTATCTTACAGGACATGGCAAAATATGCACCTGCCAGTTTTATTTCTGTTTTTATATTATTGGAAGAGGTTTGGAAGTTTGATCTAAGTATATTCCCAAAAGTTGAGATGCTCCTCTGAATTCTTCCAATTTCCTGGAGGGATATTGTGATGGGGTTTTTTAGCTGGAGGGCAGCCCAGGGTCTTAAAGGTCTGTTTGAGGCTTACAACCTCTGATTCTTGGAATTGAAATGTAGAGCCCAAATTATGAGCACCTATGTGGGGGTTTCTAGTGATCTCAGTGAAAATCTTGTATGAAATGTGTGCTGTCACATGCTGTGTTGTCTTCTAGGCAGATCAAAAATACCAACATTTCTCATGGAATAACTCTATTTTTGACTCAGTAGCAAATGAGCAGGAGCTGGACATGACATAGAATGCAAAAGAAAATGAAATATGAACAAGAAGAAATCTTTCTTTAGCCATTTACAGAGTAGCCATTTGTCAGCATCTGGTAAGTACATATCTATTTTAAGGAATAGAAGAACGTTTGAAATGTGCCACTCATATGTGATTTGAGTCCTAAATGTAGCTTGTGGTTATGAGTCTGTCTTTAGCATATTGCAGTGTCCTGCCCCAAAGCCTTTTGGTCACGTAAACTTATCTCAGGTTTAATTTTCTTTCAGTTGTAGTATTAATTTGGGGTTTGTTACAGTTTGTTTGCTTTAAAAAAATCTGTGTGATTTTTCTTTGCATTTTGCAAACCTCATCATTTTGGAATCCTAAATGAACTGTTAAAAGAACTATTTATTATAACCCTATTATATGGATATATTTTGACAAAGAATGTGCATGAGCTTGATGGTGCATCAAAGCAAAAAAACCAAAATGGGCTTTGACTTTAAGGAAAAGACTTGAACCACTGTCAAGATCAAAGTATATTTCATGTACTGGAGTCCTGATTCAGCAAAGCATGTAAGAAAGAATTTCAGACACAGTGAGCTTTGGTGGCAGCCAGTGAACATGATTGCATTTACTGCTGGGATTCTTGCTTGTCAGAAATCCCAACCAAACAAAAGAGTTGCCAACAATGAAGCCATCAAAAATATTGTAATCGTTCCTCATTTTCACATCCTTGCACAGCATTCCTTACACAGTTTGCATTATTCATAATGAATTGCTTTAATCAGAAGGACTTAAAGTTTTAAAAGTTCCTGCATTTGCAGACCTGTTTCTCTTGGTAAATGTGCTTAGGTGGCGGGAAATAGCTTGTGTGCTTTTTCATGTCCTAGTAATCTTTTAATCAAATAGTAATGCTTCCTGCAATAGACTTACTGCTCTTCCTCCTCCATCACCAAGAGTCTTAGAATATGTGTGTTGACACCAAATAAATGAAAGCAGGACTTTTTTTCTTAATGGAAAATGCCTGGTAAGACACTCTGGTTCCCTACATCCCTCTTTGTTTTTCAAGCAGACCAGTGAGGGCTTTCAGCCAGACAAACGTTTTATGGCAATAGTGCTTTATGTTTTCGTAACACCTTACTTCTAAGGCTCTAAAATGCTTTACAGCACTAATAAATTAAGCCTTACCACATCCTATGTGGTAGGTAACTACTATGCCCCTTTTATGGGGGCCAGACTTTGTGGAATAAGCTGCATTCAACATGCCAGCACACTGTGAGCAGCCATTCGGGGTTTCATCCCAGAATGATCATGGGAATGCTGTCCACAATGGAGTCTATAAAAGAGGTATCTACGAGGCAAAGCACTAGGACTTTTAGGAGCAGTGTTTGTCTTTGGCCCTTGTGCAGAGAGCTTTAAAAAAAAAATTGTGAAAAAAAACTGTGATTAGACACCAAGAAAAGTCTCGGAAATAATTCAAGGTGGAAAACCCTAATAAATGATGAAATGAAAGTTCATCAGTCTGGAAAGAATGGTAGTGTGGAAGATGGTCTGGGGAATCAAAGGAAAGGTTTTAGAGTGGAGGAACCATGACTAGATTTTCTTGGCTGCAATTCAAAATCTGGTCACCTCATAATACTTCAGCTGAGATAAAAAAAGTCATGACATTGTTGACCATGCCCATTCCCAACCTGAAACCTGCATAACTCTAGGCAGCTGCACTAACTCAGCTTTTAAATCACCACAACTGAGCTTCAGCTCTGGGTGGTTAAATGAACAGCTAAAAAACTTCACGTATTTGTGTCTAAAATCTGACTGGTGGCACCCCACAATCCTGTGCAGGTGTGCTAAACATCTCACCACCTCTTCTGCTCGTATCCCTTTGGAGTCTGCAGGGACAATGACCACTTAGGTTTGAGGAAACACCACATCATGGAAGAAGCTGTGACACCAAACACATAAACCCTCAGGAACAGAAAAATCGAAGTTATTTTCAAAGTTAAGCTCAGTCATTGTATGGAGAGGCATGTGGGGTGTGTTGGCCTGAATTAGCTGGGCTCAAGACATTGATCAGGGAGGGACCCCTCCCAAGGTAAATTAACATCATGTGATAAACTCAGTGCTTCATGGCATGCTTTTTGGTAAGTTGTTAAAAAAATCATATCATACAGGGATAACCTCATTATTCTGTTAAGATGAAGCACGGAATACAGGCACCAAGGAATATCTTCTGTTCTGAAATATTCATAAGTTTTTTTGTTTTCTTTTTCTACTGACACAAACAGTCAAAAAGCAGCCTGGAGGAAATGTCCTTCGCTTTTGGCAAATGAGTTGGTAATTTATTCACATAAGGCCATGTAGTCATTTTGAATTAGCACATTGTGGAATCTACTAATAAAATGAAGTCAGTTTACATTTTAAACAACCTTTAATATTTGTAAAAGTAAATATCCCTTAATTTCTCAGCAATTTAGATGTAATGGAAATTGTCAGAAATTTTAATTTCTCCCCGTTTAGCTCACTCACAATGGCTGTCAAACAGTCAAGTGATATGACGTAAAGTACTGCTAATCGTTTCAGCACAAGACAGTACTTCAAAGGTAAGGCAAAGGATGTGCAGACACTAATGAAATTTTATTATCAGAACATAGAATTAGAATTGTGACAAGAGACAATGGTTGCAGTGACATGCAGCTAGAATGTTAAGCTTCTGAAATCTCCAGGCTGAGTCTCGCAGACAAAAATAGCTAAAGCTACAGACTTCTTAATAGTCTTAAATGGAAATTGAATGGGCTCAATTAATCAAACGAACAAACCGTAGGAGATTACAAAAAGGGCTCATTCTATATTTTCAGGCTATTAACCTGCATGGCCACTGTGTCCTGTTTATGATGGTGTGGTTTGAAATCCATGTGTTGCTTCTCTGAGAGTACATGTTTTTGTAATTCATAGGGAAACATGGAAAGCTCATAAGACAGCATGGCGTGATGATTTTTGTGAGCACCTGCTTTGGCAGACCCCACCTAAAGGGAGTCTTATTTCGCATGATCAAGCCAATTCTGTCTGTGAAACAGGACTGCATATTTCTGAATATGTGAGCATGAGGAGTTTGCTTCAGAGCAGATTACTGGTGCCCCCCAGCTTATCCAAGGTAAAATGATGAATTTAATTGACCTATGGGCATCTCTTACTGCTTTGGTGTTCACTAAAACAGTATCTACTTTACAGAAACCTGTGAGGATCTCTCAGGTGTTAAGGAAGAGACAGGTTTGATGTTAGTGGGTTCACTTGAATTGAGTCCTAAAGTATTTGTAAAGTAAGTGTCATTCTCTTCTCCTCTCCTCATTCTTCTAATTCTCTGAACTGTGCTATGTGCCCTGTTGCCTTGTGAACCTCAGCAGCTGCAAGGGGAAATAAAAAAATGCCACATGGAATTTGTTAGGTTTGCTTCCTTTGGACTGTGAGTTAAACTTGGGTGAGAGGGATCAAAGCCTGGAAAATTCGCTCTCCCTTGGAGGGGACCTGTCCACTGATATTAGGAACTTGGTCTCTGATTCACAGATTAGTCCCGTTTACAATGCCATCAGGATAAAAAACTATTTGAGAAGGGTTGGAAACAAAAGATACCCATCATTCTATTCTGTAAGCATGTTTTGGGCCCTTTTAGAGAATGTCAGTTCCCTTGGAGTTCTGTGCAGGTTTAAGGGCTTTATGAAAACTCACACCCAGCATGGATGTGATAGTAAGGAGCTCTGCTGCGACTCACACAGGACACAACCCAGCAGGAAGTCTGCAGTGTCAGGCACTGGCTTTCCATCCTCCACCAGCAAAGTAGCTATTGGCACTAGGGAAAGACACAGAAGTGTTTTGAGTGTAGAACTGAGACTGGAAAATTGTTAGTAAACTCCTCTAGTTGCACTGGTGTCCTTATAGTACAATTTCTAGCTTCATTTTAAACGGGGGTAGAAGGTGTGTTGTTCTGTTTAGGAGATAGTCCTGCACTCTGACAGATCTCTTGGCAAGGGAGACTTTCCTCTGGATAAGGAAAAGGTCACAAAAATCATGGCATTTATTAGCCCTACCATAGAATTCCATGAAACTGGCAATAACACTTCTTTTTAAACAAACAGGCAGGGCCGCAGTATATATCTCTAAGATGTTGGTTTGGCCTGGCAGGAAAGTCCAGATTTTGAGTCCTAGTCAAGACTGCCTGTACCTGGTGCTTTCTGCTCGGAGCTGCTGCATTTTTGTTCCAGAGAATGTGGCTGTATCCCTTTCCCTGTTCTCTTCCTATGGTGGCTGCATTTTATTTTTCCCATTTTCTCTTCCTTTTTATTTTTCTCTCTCTCTCTCTTTGATTTTATATCCCTGTAGTTTTCATTCTTGCAAAGGCCATCTCCAGAGTCCAAAAATAGATAATTCACGTTCCTTTGTGCTATTTCCTGTGCCACACTGCCACTCCCCTGCGAGTTTGGAGTGTAAACATGTAAGGATTCAAGCTATGCTAGTACAGATGCTTGCCAAGGGCAAACTGTAACCCAGAGTGCTTGATCATTAGCTGAAAGCAAACTGCACATCGTACATGCACATATGTTGTCTGTTTACAGTTTCGATTCCATTGCTAAGTTATGCAAGTCTACCAGTCAGGGAACAAAACCAATACCACATATGTTTGGTGACTAACCAAAAACACGATTTGTCGTCACAATAAAAAAAAGGGGGTGGGGGGGAGAAGAGTCAGAAGCTTGTATTCCACTTAGTAATGCGATTTGGAACAGAGGTGACACGTGGTTTGAAAATATTTTGGTTGTTGTGCTAATAGTAAAAGCAGAGCAAATTCTGAATGGGCAACACTCAGCTGTGTTGCTGCAGGGAGAGCAAACATTGCCACATGGCTGGTGCAATGCAGCCGGCGCTGTGCCTACCGTGAATATCTGCACCAAACTGCTCCACAGAACTGGCCTACTAAGGAGCAGCTCCCACTAAGCTTCAGAGTCTCACAATTAGTTCATATGCAACGGAATGCTTTGGAAAATTGGGCAGAAAAGGAATCCTTATGACTTGTTTGTTCAGGAAGGACGTTCTCAATTCTCCTGGTTTTAACCTGGAGCTGAAGGTTCTGGACTGTAGTGATGTGGCCTCTATCCCTCAGCTTCAGTGTGCTGGAGTAGCAGCTCTCTCCTCACTAATGAGAGTGCTGAAGGATTAATGAGTTGGAGACTATAATATGCTTGTGGGGTCACAAAGATGTTTAAAATGGATGGATCTGTAGTGCTGCCTGTCGTATCCACCGCCAGCTCCTCTGATGCCTTAAAGCCCCCATCAGTGATGGCAGGGAAGCTTTACAGAGTCTCACCACAAGGG
Organism: Cnemophilus loriae; assembly: GCA_013397755.1. Taxonomy (NCBI): domain Eukaryota; kingdom Metazoa; phylum Chordata; class Aves; order Passeriformes; family Corvidae; genus Cnemophilus; species Cnemophilus loriae. The sequence continues at coordinate 102,080 of VZTF01007970.1, read as the reverse complement.
CAAAGGAGTGTGTGACTGCCTGGTGGAAAGCTTCTTATCTTCCTATGGTATTCTTGAACAATAAGCTTCCCTTGATCTGCAAAACCTCTTTCATGTAAAATTCACGTATATCTTGGAGGGACTGTTAATTAGACAAAAGGGGATGCAAGGAAAATTCAGATTAAAAATATGTTCTTACTGGGAGCAAGAAATTGTTGTCCTGGCAACAAAAAGCATCTGTGTTTTCCTCTCTCTTTTTTTTTTTTAATCTTTTTTTCCTCTTTTTTATCCCCTTTTTCGTCTTTTTTTGTCTCTTCTTCTCTTTTTTTCTTTTCCTTTTTCTTTTTTTCTCCTCTTTTTCTTCCCTCTCTTTTTTCTGTCTATTTTATTTTATTGGGAGAGGGTCCTTGCTTTGTATTTGCAGTACCCTGCAAGAAGACTTTGAGGTTTTAGCTGTTGCTGTGAGTTATCATGGTCAGGTTAGTCCTTCAAGCAGAATTTCATGCAGCAGTCTGCAGGGGAGGTCTTGATGCTGATTTTTGTTCTCATGGGGTTCAGATTGGTATGAAAGTGGCCTCGCAGAATCAAGTTCATTCTTGGGTGAGGAGGTCTGTCTTAGACAATGAGCTGCTACTCAAATTTTAGTTAAAATGCACTTACACACTTCATGGAAACAACAGTTCTTGGAAATGAAAAGCTGTACATGCAGAGGGAAATTATATGGAACTTGTTTATCTTCGAATTAAGGTGGCTCTTGGCAGATGAATAGAAAACTGCAGAGCTAACAGGCTTGTCTTAGTGCATTGGTACTAGTACTGTGTATTGGATTGGGATAAACTATTAATTATTAATCCAAACCTTTCCTAACAGAGTTGAAAAGGCACAGACAATATTTTGCTAAGGGGAAAAACCTTGAAATTGTCATAAACCTCCTCTCTTCACCTCTAATACAACCTCTTGGTTTTTAATTACTCCTGTAAAGTGGAGCAATCACAGGATCCTCCTGTGACATTTTCAAGTTTTCTGTCTGCTCCACTTACGAGAAACAAATGGGTCTGCTCAGCTCCATCTAGATTGAGTTTTTCATGAAGTCATTACTTCTGTCACAGGGACTATTTTCAAATTGAAAAATCTGAAACAATAAATGATGGTGAAGCAGTTAATAACTGTTAAGAAATCACATTTGGAAAATTGCATTTAAGCAATAACCTTTCTCCCTGTAATTAAATGACAGAAAGGTCCTGGTTTTAATTAAGTCAGCAATTTATAGTTATGAAGCTATACTTCACTATGCAGATTAGAAGATGATAGGTCACAGAACACCCTGAGTGCATTTTTAGCGGAGCTGATCTGGTAATTACTCCACTGTTCAGTGGTGACCACAGTGAACCGTATCTCTAGATTAAACAATTTTCTTTTCCCTGCTCCATGATGTATAACCAGGATGAGTAAATGTACCACTAGGACTGCATCGAACATCTTTAAATTAAAATGGATTTTAAATGAGGGGGCATGAGCGAAGAAAGTAATGTTTGAAGAACAGCGGTAAAAATGAATGGGCCACTAGGCAAGTCTTGCAAGCAGAGAATATATCATTGTTTTACAGGGCTTTCTATCTTGCGCCTGAATGTTTGGTGCAGATTTATGAGGAAGTAAAATGCTAATGTTAGTGTATTTATAAACATATGATGGGGGTTTCATCTATAATTTATTCCCAAGCCCTGCATTATGCAGCCTATGAAAGAAAATGAAATGCTGTGTTGGACAGCGAAAGGGTTCATTAATACAGCTTTCACATTTTATTTAACTAACCCCTAGCTCATATTACACATTGATTATTACATTGTGAGATGGTTTTGAACGCTTATTGTGTTCTGCTCCTCAGGCCTTTTGCTGGCTACTTCAGTAAGATTTCAGCAGCATTCGACTCTCTTATTTCAAGTAGCACTAAGTATATTCACTTGGCCTTCAGGCATATCAACAATGTATGTATATTTATGGATTTTATTTTTTTTCTTAAAGATTTGGGGGGAAAGAGGTAGAGTACAGTGTTACAGTTTATTAGTAAAATGTGTTATTTTAGTTAGATACTCACAAATAACCTGTACTTAAGTTGCACCACAGAATCAGTTCCAATCAAATGTAACCGCTGTAAGCTTTGCTGAACCAGAGTTTGTAAATAAGGAATATTCAAATAGCACTTTAGTTCACAATTACTACTTCCTTTTACTTGTAAACAAACTAATTCATTGACCAGAATAACTTCTTTAATGGTCAAATTAGCTATCAGTGCAAATTGCCAGCACTGTGTGGAAATCTCCTAAGATTTGCCAATACAGTCCGGAATTTACTTACCAAGCTCAATTTTCCCATGTATTACAACTGAGTGCTTTTTGAGGGGGAGGGGTGGCATGTGTGGAAAGGGATGAAAAGCCAGTTACAAGATGATATTTATGAAAGTGGACATCAGTAACTATTGACATTAAGTGAAGACAACAGATGATGATTTTCAAGTTTACTGATACAAATACTTGCTTCCAATTCCTTTTTACCCTGTTTGCTGGGTGATTGTTTTATTTTAATTCCCAGGTTTTTTTTCAAACCTTATTCTGATTCTCTCTGACTTTAACAAAAGGGGCTTCAGCCAGCAGTCAGCAGTGGCAGAATTATATCAAGGTTGAATTTGTCTAAAGAGGGCAAGGAAAAGAAAGGCAAAAGTAGCATCTCCCAAGCACAGTTACTTTCTTCCTCTTTTTGAGAGGGGTTTTTTTGGGGGGCTGGTGGGGCGGTGGGTTTTTTTCCGTACAGTCATAACTTTATATTTGCTGAGAGCATCAAGGAATAATGCTCTCTGAATGCCAGGTTTCTAAAATATGCAGTTGTTTAACTAAATGAGAAATTGTTTGAATAATGATAAGGCTGAAAAAATCTCATAGAATCAGATGTCTTAGGAAGTTTCTTCTTTGAAAAGAGGGTAAATGTCCACTATAGAAATTCTGGAATGTTGAGAGAATATCAAAAAGAATGGAAAGACTACTTATTTCTTTTTCCTTTTGCTTTCCTTTCTTTTCTGTTGATGGGATTGACATTTAATTTAATTGATGACAAAGCTTTGTAATTTCCCCACCACCACACACACATGCACGTTCTCGCCACCACCATGTTTATCCTGTATGGAAAGAAACGAGCTTAGCACCTCCCTTGTACATCTAACTGTATATAAGTTTATTCTGAGGCACCCATATGTTTACAACGAAGTTTAGAGATGATGGCTGTTGGTTTGGTTTAAATGTGGGAGCAAAGCAAGGGGACAGCTCCGTGGCTGCTCAGTGAACACTGGGAAATTGGCCCGCTGGTCATCCAGTGCACAGAATGCATTTTGTACACTCTGCACGGTCCTGGGGAGGTTGGGCAAACAGAGTAAGCAACAGTTATTTAGCAGAGGCATGCTTTGGGTTCAATGACTTTGACATATTTTCACACCATGGAGGTGTGAATTCTTATCAGAAGCCTCCTGTATATCAGGGTAAGAACATCTTTCCTCATTACAGCTGGCTTGTCTTACTTCCCTTTACATCCATCTCTTTCTTTTTTGTTCAGTATTTTTATGGTACTTCTTTTCTTTTTTTTTCCTTACTTCTACTGCTGTTTACAATCTTCAGCATACCAGGGTGAAGATATTTCAGAAAGTTGCTCTCTAGAAGGGATCCAGTGCTTCAGACTGAGTTTTAGGTATTTTTAAAGATTTTCTTTAGCAATGTGTGACATTTGGAGTTAAAAGGGTAGGGATGCAGAGCTGCAGAGCCCTAATCCCTGAAGATGTAGCACAAATAATGCTTTCTGCATAACACTGGGGACAGAGTCAGAATAACCAAAAATCCACACACATCCAAACTCCAGGGTCTACAGACTGTCAGAGTTCTATGAAACTTGAAGCACAGAGATTAACATCTCTTTTCTAGCAATTACTACCTGTCACACCAACTTCTTGTTATCAACAGAGCTTCTTATCAGCTCACTGGAAGCTGTTAAAGGGAAATGGAAATATGTGAGATTTTATCTGGCTTCCAGAGAAATGTGAAGTTGTTCTCAACTCCTATGTTAAGACAATTTTCTAAATCAGGATTTGTTTTATTGCTTCTGAAGAGAATGAATTTACCATTTTGCTTTCTCCTGGAACAGCTGGAATTACTTACACTTGGAGGTATAGATTTCCTGTCACTCCTTGCAGAGTCTAAGGAACTTCATGGCAATATTCCCTGTAGACAAGGCCTTTAAAATGGCTGTCATGAGGCATGGAGATGTAAAGTAAATTGATGACAGAAGAATTATGTGTAGGACTTACCCTTCAGTGATCATGTACACCTGCCTTATAAGGATATCCAAGGGAAGTCTCCCTTCGAGACATCCCATTCTTCCTATAAGAAAAGACACACACAGTTAAGGTGGGCTGGAAAGCATTTGAATTGTGGAGAGGCACATGCCTCCTGATGTGTTTGACAGCAGAAATCAGATAAGGAAAGCTGATGAATTCTTATACTTCTCAGGGGGAAAAGTGAATTTGAATCAATGTGACAAAAAATTGTCAAGTGGTGCTAGCATGCTCTGGAAAAAAGCAGTAAAATCCGTCCCCCTTCACTTTTACTATGGAGTTCTTGAAGAACACATTTTCAAGTTCACTTTAGGCATGGTAGCTTTGCAGAGGAGCCTACTGGAAAATGCTGGAGTACTTTTACCGTGCCATGAATCAGAATATTATCTTCTCTCTCAGCACTCTACCTACAGGCAGGGATGGTGATACTTACACTGACTTTCCAGCAATCTCTGCAGCTGCTCAGTTTCTGATCTGAAATTCTGCATCCAGTGTTGAAACAATTACACTGATCAGTTTTAATTATTCCATTGGCTCACTGTGGTGTTAAGCATACTGCACAGATTAGCATGATGGGTATTAGCACTTACCCATCCCCTCCTTTGGCTGGTCACTCTCTTTAATGACATGGAGGTTACATATTTACTATTTCAGTTAGGAAAGCCCTTGTGGGAGGTGCTGTACAAGCAGAACAAAAAGCTGTCTCTGCTGTCCCTGCCCAAAGTGCAGGAATACGGAACATGAAATTTGCAGTGACCACGACTGTTCTTAAGGAGTAGAGTCCTGAGCTGGGATGGGGAAGGAAAGCTGTTATTAGCTAATAACTTTTCCCTGTGTGTGTTGTGGGCTCATACATACTTGTCTCCGTATTTAAAGTCTGATGGGACCTCTGAAGCCTTATGGCATTTTATTGCCAGGATTGCAATGTCACCACCATGGACATTTTGTTACTGTCAGTGTTAACAAATTCTGGGATTTGAAAGTAAAGTGTGAAACATTTAGAGTCTACATAAACTAGATTATGCACTGTGGCGAGATTCTGCCTGAAACATGAAGCTCAACTTTGAAAAGCAGGTATTCAATGAACTCTCTTCAGGAGGTCAGTCAGGACATGAACTTGTAGGTCTCTATAGCAATCTGAGCCTTGGTTCTCACTGCCTGTTTGGATCAGTGTGTTTTGGGGAGTAAATTAGAATAACTTTGCAGAAACTTCAACTAATGCTGAAGATCAAAATGGGAAACCACAAACATCAGGTCCCTGTGCACTTCATTCTGTCCTGTAGTGCACATAGTGCTGTCAGCCTGGACTGCTGAGTTTGCACAGCGAAGTACTGGATTTCTTCCCCTTAATTCTGATGGGAAAAACATGAGCTTTGTTAAGCTGAACCCTCACAAAATTTTAACTTGTTCTTCTGGCGAAGAGAGTCAGTTTTCCTTGGGACTACGAAAGTGTTCAGCCTTCTATTCAGCCTCCTCGTAGGAGGATCCTCAGAGTCATATTTTTTGGTCTCTACTTATAATCTGGAGAGCTGACAATCAGTATTAAAATATTGTGTGTTTTGCTGAGCAGCCTGACAGTGCCACCAATAGATCCCTTAAATCCTCTCAGATTTTTGAAATCTCTCTTGGAGCATTTTACTGAATTTTCTGCTATTGCACTTGAAGAAAAAGTGCTTAAAGAAGCCATGACACAATGCACTTTTCTTACGTACTGTTGAAAATGGCCAAAACAGGTCACTTGTACATCAAAATCCATCTATTCTTCTATTTTTAACTGTATTAGTTTGAATAAACAGCAGATACCAGTATTATACTGATATTGTAAGTCATAGCAATATGTAAAATTTTAGCAGCAGTCCATTAATGAGAAATTGTTGCTCCTTGTTCGTCCAGAGGGTTCTCTGCCAACCTTGTTCCAAGGGCAGTCAGTAGTCTCATGTTGTGTAAGTGGTCTCTGTTACATTGTGCTCCCTGTATGAGCTGCAGACTTCACAGCAGGATACTTTATCTTTGATTGCATCGCTCATGTCTGGCAAGAACAGGACATCTCGAATGCTGTTTTTACACTTTGCAACACCCAAATGGGAACTGTAGATTATGTTTGCTGTCTCACCTCAGGTGTGGCACTAGAGTGCAGTTGTCTTTGTGCGGAGTCCTGTCCTTAGCTGCAGTTTTGCCTGGCTTAGGGTGGAAGTTACCTGGCCTTTATTTAATGGCCACCCGTTTAAAATCTCATCTAAAATGGCAGCATGTATTCTCAACTGAGCTTTTAAATTTTACATTTTCTGTCTGTACTGTGAATGTATAAAGAACCTATTTAAAGCATTTCTTCTGCGAAATGCCTGATGTGGGTAAAGACTGAGTGTTAAATACATTATGTAAGGGATGATATTCACCTTTGTTTGCCCCAGCACCTTGCTGTGTCTCCCCATTGACTCACTGGGACCTGGTGAAGGTCACAATCTGTGCCTGAGTCACCTACTGAAAAGTAAGCACAGCAGCACACTGGGTGCATAGCAAAGCTGGTTGGCATTGGGGTGTTAAAGGGGTTTTAAATGTTACAGGAAGGGCTGCCATGGCAGTAGCTAAGGAACTGACTTTGGGGCAGTATTTTTGTGTGGTATCTTCGGCAATGGGTTGGCTGAAGTCTACAGGGTGAAAAATGTTCTCTGCAACGTTGCTGGCAGCAATTTGCAGTCATTTCTGGTACAAATGGACACAGCTCTGTTCTATTTATGGAAGGTTCCTGTAATGTGCTCAGGCCTCCCACTGACTTCGGTGAAGCTGTTCCCACTTACAAGGCTGGTGAACCTGGCCCGTGAACTCTGCCAGTCACTCATCAGGTCTGAGACACAAAGCCAGCCTGAAAGCTGACAATATTTATGTAGTTCTGCCTGAAGATTGCTCTCTTGGGGTGAACCCAGCAAGAAAGAGAAATTTTGCATGCTCAGACCAAAAATCAAGTGCTTAATTTTTTCGTGGAAGATTTGTCCATTAACTTTAATGAAGCTTTTTCTAGGCTTGCGAGTCTGAAGAGAGCTATTAAACAAAAGGGAGAGAGTTTGCTTGCCAGGCATTTTCTCTGCTCCCTCGGTTCTGTTTCTTTACAGCCAGAGAAACACTTTCAGCCATGTATCTCTAGAGCAATGCTAACACTTAGTGACCAGTTAAGTAAATCCCACTTGTTAAGTTCTTGTGGCTGCATTATGCTGGGAGCCTTACTCTAAGGGCCCTGTTCTGTCACTGCTTGTTTTTTTCCACTTTAAATGAAGTGACTTGGATGGGATACACAGATTGGTGATGCAGGAGAAATCTTCTTCTACAACTGAAAGGTGGCACGGTGCAGCACTAGAACTGATATTTGCCCTTTCTGTAAAAGGTAAGCCAAGAAACTTGTTTGATTTCCTGGACCTCAGGCTAAGGGGGCAAAGGCTGGATGCAAGCCAGGCTGTAGATGGGCTTCTTTACTTCTGACTCCTACGCCTGAATTAAGAGTCAAAGGATTTGTGTGGGATTTGCTATCTTGGGTCCCTTCAGTGTGTCCTTGGATAAGTGGAATTAGAAAACTAAATGGGAATGAGCCTCTTCAGAAGCACTGTCTCACCTCTGTGACACCTGCAGTGCCCCATTCCCCTCACGGTGGTGGACATAAATGCCCTGAAAAATCTTACACGTTCGCATTTGGAATTCCAGAGCTTCCTCGGGACAAAACCCACACCTGCCGATGTCTTTCTCCCAGACCAAAGAGACAAATGACTCCTCGGACCATTTGCCTGCCTTCTCTGCGGGGAGTGTGTCCCTCCCGTAGCCCTTGCACTTACCAGCCCCCGACTGCTTTCACAAGCACCGAGGTACCACATTTATCTTTCCCTCTTCGGTGGGGTTGGGGCCCGTGGATTCCGGGTGTGCTCTGGTTTCAGGTGAGCACCTTATCTGTACAGGTACCATGGCTGTTATAATCTTGCAAAAAAAGTGTCCAAGGTTTCTTGGTGTACCAGATCTCTTATTGCAATTACAAAATACTATTTAGAAGTCACAGCTCAGGAGTTCTGGCCTAATTTCTCTTACAAATTGCTTATATGGATTTCTCTTGCTAGAAAATTAATTGACCATACAATAAACTATTTTCCCTTGAGCAGGGACTGTTCTGTTTCCTATGACGTTACAGTAAGCTGTCTTTGGGCCAAATATTTAAAGGTATTTAGGTGCTTAAAGATGCAGGTAATGTGAATTTTCCGAAATACCTAGCTGCCTAATACACAGTGATTTCAGTGGGAGTTGCCATCAAAGAGCTTCTAAAAATCCCACTGTGCACCCATCTGCTCCTTTAAGCACCTGAATTCCTTTAAAAAACAGGTCCTTCCCTCCATCAGTGGAGACAAATTTTATTTCTCCTAATGTAGACGGAGCTTCTTAATAAATTTTCTCGGATATTGCCTGCCACCTTTAGCTTATTTTCATTGTTTTGATTATGATGTCAAGTCTAGTTGATGATCATGTTTATGCAGTTCCAAGCAGAGCATGGGCACACAGCATCTATCCTTTATGACACGAACTTGGCACAGCAGCTCATGTTAATAAATCAGGGCTAAGAGGTTTGTAGGCAAGCAAACTGTCAGGAAGTTACTGCAACTTTTGCAGTATATTAAGTGATCTGTGTTCTGTTCTAACTTTTTAAACCCTCTTTGAAAACCGGTGTTCTGTTTCTCATTAGTGGGTCTTTGATCCAGTGAAAATATCAGTCCCTTGAGTTAATATTTCATCTGACTATAGGGCCATGTAATTTGCTACGACACTAAGTCAATAGGTCTCTGCTGGCTTACCCCAGCAGGACTTGTATGTGTAGGCAAAAAATTCTCTGCAAAACATGAATAATGTGGGTCTAATCAAGAATTTATTTCTCTGGTTAACCAAAGGAAAAAAGCGGAGTGTGAACATCCGTCCATCTAGGCACAAAAGAAGCTTGAGGGAAAGAAAACATTTCACTTTGTATCAATTCACGTTCTCAGTTTAATACATAAACAGGAGTGTCAGGACGTGTACATCTTGCAGAGCCACAGAAATAGCAGTAGATTGATCTATCATTATTTACTGGCTTGGCCATCCTATTTGTGTGCTTTCTATTATAATGTACTTGGAAACCTCAGACGCTCCTTCTGCATTAACCTCCACCTTCTGTCCTCATCTCTCCCTCTGGCTGCCCTGTGCTACATTCTGAAATTTTAATTTCATTGCACAAGGTGCTATAGAATGAAAATAAACATTTGTCTGTGGAGAGTTTGCTGAGTCTGGAATATTCAGTGTGGCTTAAGCTAATTTAAAAACAGGTGACTAAAATTGTGCTTTTACTTGTTAAGGCTTTTCCAGCAATATTTCATTCTGTGGTCTCCAAAGGAGTGAAGCATTTACGAATATGCATTAATCCTCACTGGGAATTGATCCAGAGCTTGTTTTAAGCATATGCTTAAGTGGTTTGTTGAACTGGGGCCATGGCTGCCCAGACCCATCTCGGGATGAGATTTAATTGAGCAATGAGAACATTTGAATTCATTTACTTGTACTTGTGGGGTTTGAGATAGATAGATAGATAGATAGATAGATAGATAGACAGACAGAGAGATAGATAGACAGACATAGATTTTTTAATAGTTATTGATGAGATTTATAAGGATTTGTGCACATCTGATATTTGGATTCACTGTGTGAGAAAGGGTCAGATCCTCACTATGACTCTGCAAAAAAAAAATCTTTAGTGCAATACCTGCCTGAAACTGTGTCCAAAGAACAAGCAAATATTTTGTTACATTTTCACTATGCTGAAAATAGATCTTTGTTGTGTGGGTTTTGATCTTTGCCTGGTTTTGGCTTGAGATTTTTTTTAATTTGTCTTATTGCATGGCTTCCATTTGTGTCTTGGGTGTGTGAGGAGAAAGGGCACTGTTGCAGAGGAGCCTCCTGCTCTGGTTGATGTGTTAGCTTCTCACTGACCCACTGCAGCTCATTCATGAGTTTTCAGCTCTGACAGGTTGAATGCCCAGAGTGGTCACTGATTAGACTGCCACTCCTAATATTCTCAACCCTGCAGTTATCAAGCAGGAAAATAGTGACAAGCAAATCTAAGCAGCGTGGGAAATGCAGAGTCTGAGGAACCACGGGCTTTGGCATCTTCTGGCATTTACTGAGCCTGCAGTGGCGTTCAGTGTGATAGCACAATAGTCTGGAGCAGAAAAAGAACCCAAAACTCGGCAAATAGAAGGCAAATCTCACATGATATTTGCAACTTGTACATGGCTGCGTGATGCCTTAGGGGTAGGAGAAGAATTTCAGAGTCCTGGGTGATTCCTTTGAGCTTGGTTGTTTTGTGTTCAGTTGTGGTACTGAAGAGATCTGACCCTGAAATTTCAGGGCCACCTCCTGAACTCCAAAATCTCTATTCATCAAGACAAACTTCTCAATAAAGTCACTGGGAGTTTTCGTCAGACTTGGGGATATCAGAATTTTAAGGTCCTTATTTATTTTTTTTTTTCAAGAGGATGGTTTAAAGCTTATTTATCACCATAAATGAGGATTTCAGACCTCAGGGAACACATTCTATTTTACCAGGTTTTATAGTACAGGAACACAGCTTTTTACTGCTTTAGGGCATTTTCTGACTGACACTTGGTAAAATGAGATCTCTTTCATTTAATTTTGGCAAATTTCTTTTCGCACCTGTTTTTCTTTCCCATTATTTGTGTAGATTTGAACCCCGCTCCTGCCATTGTCCTGATTTCTTGATAAGTTTCCAAGGAACATTTTTAATGTCTCAGGCTCCCTGAATTCTCTGGGCCAATACCAAAGGCTGAGAAGTATGCAGTTGGTTGTGACATTCACCTGGGATTTGCTGAGGCCAAAATTAAATCAGGTAAAGCTCTAAGTTGAATCTGGGTCTCCAGTGTCTCAGGTGAATACAGTAATGTCTTTATTCTCTACAGCTTTTTTCCTAACAAAAAGTTAGAGTTCTGAAAAATATTTCTCTGACCTTTTTCCTACCAAAAAAAAAAAAGAAAAGGAAGGGAAGGATTCCATGAATCAGTATTTTCCAGAGAATTTTTTATGTTTTGGAACACTCCTGATTGATTATAGTTGTTTTCTTAAGAGCACCTTTGCTTAGGCTCATGTCTAAAAATATAAATTCTCCTTAGAATATGAGAAGTGCAATATACCTTTAAGAAACAAGGGATATGCCTCTGAAGTTACACACATCTGAACAAGGTGATCCAATAAATGTGTTATGGAGCAGAATTAGGAAAATAAACTGCATTAGTAACCCAGAAGGGTACAAGTCCCCTGACTATGGTGAGCACTTCCCTGGAGCTCTTTGCTGTCTTTTTCCCTTCCTCAGTGCAGTGTTTTTAAGCTCTGTGGCACAGGGAGTTTGAGAGCTACACTGGACCATGCTAATGGCAGACAGAGAGCAACTCTCTGTGTTTTACCACACACGAGGCAACGAGCTCCCTCCACATTCCTTTGAAAGCAGCAATACCTTGAGCTCCAAACGGAGTTGGTCAAATCTGTGAATATCTATTTTGTTTCATGGGAGTTGAGGACCAGCGTCCAGGCATCCATGTTTGATTCCATACAGAGATGAACAGCTGGATGTGTGGCTCTTGCATGTGTGCACATGAACCCCATCTATAGCACCAGCTAGAACCCAGGCTTGGTGGAAGGAGAAAACAAAATAAAAAGCTAATAATTGGTCATAAGACATTCTGATATGAGTTAAACGACAAATTTCCCCTGTTATAACTAGAGATATTCACTGTGTTTGGGGCAGGATGTTAGAGCATTAGAAAATTCCCCATGTTTGGTATTTGGACTAACCCCATGGTCCTCATTATAAAATCAGTTTGCAAAATCCTCCCAGCTTTATGGCCAGGTTGTGTGATGTCCTCCATAGCCCATCCTGCCCCTTTTGCTCCCTACAGCTCTCATCCCTCCACTCCCCCTACATAAGGGAAGGAAGGTGAGGCCAGTCATCAGGGTGGAAATCCTCAACTTGGATAGTAAAATAAGAAATAAGATGGGGTAATTGATAAAGTGTAGCAGGTCACACCTGTAGCGCTTGTAATAACCATTTAAAATTACTCAGCTATGTAGAGAGACACGGGGATCAAATAAGTATGGCTTTTGTTGATTTTGTGACCAAATATAAAGTGTTATGCTATCCTTAGAAGGGAGACTGCATAGTAAAAGTTAAGGGGGGCGGTGGGGAGAGGTTAGTGCAAGAATCAAATTAGAAGTGGGGAAAATAATGGTGTAGAATGTGATGATGGTTTGTCTCCTTCCAGCTGTTGCACCGAGAAGGGAGGGAGTCCCCATCTGCACATGCCTCTTGCCCGGAATGTCAGGGTCTTTGGACCCAGGTGGCTGAATTCTCCCACAAAAGCTCTGCTGTGCAGGAGGAACAGTTCAGGATACTGTTGCAAGCGTGAGTGCATCCATAATTCTGTTTTTAAAGACAAATCATTTCAAGTAGAGTGCATAGAGCTCGTGACACAAACACATCTGGATTTCAGTTGTTGATCTGAAATATTCACAGTCCAATATGGTAAGAGCAGATGTTGGATTGATACTCATCATAAATGTGAATGATCACATCACAAATCCCGTATGTAGCTTAGCTGAGAGCAGCAAAGCCTACCTGCCCACCTTTGGTTGTGCCCTGGGGTTAAAAATATTTGTTTGCACAGTTAATGTTAGTCACCACTCTTTTTTTTAGGTGTAGGAGATTATTATAGACCTCAAAGAGGTTTAGATGTAAACTGTGGTAGGAATTGAACTGACTGCCTTAATCAGAAGTACTTGGTTTGAAATGAAACATAAAAAAACCTCCTTAAAATGTTTAATATTATCATATTTTGTGCTTACTAAGCACTGCTGCGGAGGTCAATGGTACCAAACTTAATAGGTTGATCATTAAAAGACATCAAGTATCCGTGCCTTCTGCTGAGGTACGTAGAGGCTGAAGAACTTCTGATGCCTTTGAGGAAAAGTCGCTGAGGCAAGAAAAGTGTAGCTAAATAGGTGAGTCAAGGGGTCCATAGAAAGGTCACCTGATTTTTCAGAAGCTTTTCGTTTCCACAGCATTTTGAATGTGAGTTCTGTTGGTGTGAATACTGCATTCATGGCCTCCTTTTTGTATTTACTTGTGAGCGTATCCACGAACCGGAGGCCGTTGAAAATTTGTTTGGATTCTTAAAATGTGACCATCTTCCAGAGCAAAATACTCCCAGACACATCAGCTGGGGCCAGAACTTTTGCAGAAGAAAAGCCCAGGTCGTGTCCTCTTTCCCCCTCTCAAAGCGTTGTTGATTCACTGAATGTTCAGATCTAGAGGACCATGTTCTGTTCTTGGTGCCAGCCCATGGTGCAAGTTACAATTCTCCAGCAGACTGAGGGCTCCAAACCAGGGTATAGGCACTGTGAGATTTCGGTGTGTGACCAAGGATGAGTGAAAGGTGTCAGATAAGGAATTAAACAACCAAGGAGACAATTAGGCACAAGCTGAAGGTAGAACATTCATCCCAAGATGTGGGAGAAAGAATCACAGAGATTCAAGAGGGAGTCAAAGACAGGGTTAAGCCAATGAAAATCGTGTTGGCCACAGTGTTTTAAATAAAGAAAAGAGAAGTCAGGGCAAAAATGAGAAAGTTTTGAGGGAGAGCTGGAGTGAGGGATAGGAACAACCTGAGTGCATTAGGAAAAATGCACTGGGGAGCACAGGTAGCAGGGAATGTATATGTTTTTATGTTACAAAGAGCACATCCTAAATTGAGCCATCTCAGAGTTTAAAATGATTCAGACTTCAGCTTAACTTCCTTTCCTAAGAGAGGATTTTATTTCTCAAGAGGCAAACATTTAAAATTGTAAAGAAGAAAGAGCAAGTACTTTCCTTGGAAGGATGGATGAAACATAAATCTTAAGCAGAACTATAAACTGTTGAGACAAGGCATTTTTGTTGGATTATGTAGCTCATATCAGATAGCAATAAATCAATCCTTCAAAGACAAAAGACTATAGAAAGAAGAATAAACCAAAGACTCTCCAAATAACAAAGGCCAGATACACAAAAGTAACTAAGGAGCTGAAGAGGCAAATAGAGGCCTGGCAGGATTTTAGATGGGATCATTCAACACAGACAATCATCACCTGCTAGTGATTATTGGTGTCTTTAGGCTCCTTCAGGCCTAGACACTTCCTTGACTGAGGTTAAAATTCCCATCAGCATCAGGGAAACTTAACTCATAGCCTTAAAATCTGCATGGTTTGTGTATCATCCCTAAGATAAATGAAAAATTTACCTGCTGGATGGGTTTGACCTATTGTGAGCTTTGACAGCACACATGTCTTAATACAGTTCTGTCTTTACTCACTTGGGTCATCCCACTGAGATGGGAAGTTCTGCACGTATTTATTTACCTTGCTTCCTGATCCAGGACTACATAGAGTAACAGATTTCTGAGCAAAACTCAAAGTCTTATTGGGTATGATGAGAAAATTCTAGTAGTGGGTGCCAGTCACTAATGCTAGTTAAAGCTCACTAGCTCTCACACTTTGGAAATTAATTTTCTGTACTGTGAATTCCTACATTTTGGGGAAAAAAGGCCCCATTCCAGTGCTGGAAATAGCAAAATCCATGTCACACTGTATGCCTGTACCCTGTAGTCCCAGTGCCTTATTGTTCAGATCATCCAGACCTTTCATGGCATGCTCTGGCGTGTTCCTAACCTGTACACACCTTGGCCTTCTCCCAGGCAATATCAAAGGATAAGAGGAGATTAAGGCTTGGGACTCATCCTGACACACAGGCAGAACAGTCATAAAAGCTGGGAAGTATTTCCAGGTCCCCTGGCTGGAAATACTGGGGACAGTCCTTTTAGCTGAGCTCTGCTATGCTGGTAGCTACATTTTCATCCAGTATCAAATCTGGCTGGTTTGTTTGTTGATAGTAAATAAAAGGAAGACTCAAGTCTTAAACTGTTGGGGGTGTGTGCAGGAAAGAGATTCCTGTCCTTCCTAAATCAGAAGAAGTAAATGTAATGCAGATAATAAGAGGGGGGAAAAAAGGAAGAAAACTTGCTGTACATCTGTTTTAAAAAGCCAGGCAAACAAATATTGAGGGCACAAGATCTTAGCATGACAGAGAATTACTAGAACATGCCAGACATGGTGAATAAAAGGCAAGCAGGCAAAGTTACTGCTGGAACAAGCAGAGATGTGAAAAATGTAGGAAAATTTGCAAGTCTTTATTTGCCACTAGTCTGACAACAGCTGATGATGACATATCTGTGAACATATGTTATGAAAAAAAGGCGACTATCACAAGCTATGTGCAGTGATTGGGTCATTGATTATTTTTAGCTCCAGTTCTGGTTCTGATTGGCCTCTATATCATCTTGAGTTTGAAAGTGCAGATTAGCTCAGTCTCCCCGTGGATTATTGTCCTGTAGAATATTTCAAGTGCATTTATTGAGAAAGGAGCCCTGGCATTTGAATACAATATAATTATGATTGCAATCCAAGCCTATACAGTTTTAGGTTTGCTTCATCAAAGATTAATATTCTGTTTCTTGGGCTTTGCACACTTACAGAGTTCAGCTGGAAAAAATATCAGAGTGCTCGTCTTACAAGTGAAATGGTACTTTTGTGTTCTTTAAGTCCCTCTCCCCTTTGGCACCAGAAAAGTGCATTTTTCATTCCACATCCTATGACATGCAGTACTTAAAACAAGGTAGCGTGGAACACCATGAGAATAAGCCTTCCTGCCTTAGTTCAAAATACATGTACCTGTTTAAAACAGAAAAATATGCTTTTCCAAAAGCTTGTCTACACATTAATCCTGCCTGAGGGCACTTTTGGTTCGTGCTTCCACCTGGCTTATATACAAAACTGCTTGCTTTGGTACTGCCTAAAAAGTGAATCTTTTTACTAATTAGGCAAAGACTGGACAGTGCAGCAGGAGACTGTCCACCTGCTATTCCTGAGAATTTTTACTTAAAGGAAACACCTTACTGATGCATTCCTTTCCACACATCTCCCCCAGCATGGTGATATATTTTTGGTCTCACTGCTCACTGCTGTTATGATCCCATTTTTTTGCCCCTCGTCTTTAATTACATCCCCTCAGTAGAGGAAGGGGGGAAAAAAAGGTAGTTTATGCGAATGGCAAATCAGTCCATGGGGACTGCTCAGCTTTTAAGGGCAGCTGCTGTTCAATGTATCTGGTGTGTCACTTTCTGTTTTGTGCTACTGTTTTATTGCTGCTGTGGGAATGGAGCAAAAATAGCGGCTACTGCAGTTCTGTTGAATAACCATCAACGTGATCCTAGCCGATGTGTCAGTCCCTCACTGGGCACAAAAATGTCCATATTTGATACCCACTACCCACCCTGACCTGTAAATGAAAATAGCAACATGCTAAATAGCTACAGAAAAGCATCATTAGCTGGAAGACTCAGCTGATACACATAGTGCTGCTATGCGTGTGTGGGTTTGAGAATATCCCTACATCTCCAGAAAGGCCGGTGTAAGTAAATAATTCATAAGATGCATGCAGTGTGTTTAAATGTTAAATACATTGGCTTTCGAATTCAGTGCAACTATTGAAACCTGCGTTTGGCTACAGCCGTTCGGCTGCTGCGTATTTAAAGTGAAATCACGAGCAGTGTGGAAAGGCTGAGTGAAAACCACCCAAGCCCCAGTTCTTGACAGACCACCTAAGCTTGCCAGCTTAGCCCTTTGTGGAGCTCAGATTCTCTTCCTCCCGTGCAGGACTGCCGCGTGTTTCAATTTGAGTGCAAAGTCTTGACATCGGGAGTGCTGACTCGTGGGACGGCGAGGAAGGAACATTTCTGTGGCTGCTGCAGTGGCCAAAAGTGGCGTGGATTTTCCCTGCCGTGTCTTCTTCCTCTGCCCCGCTCGCTCCATCGCCCTGTGCCTCACGTCTTGTCCCCGCACATCAAAAACTGCCGAGAAAGAGCACGAAGATGTTAAATGCATCTCATAGCTGCTGGTTGGCACAGTCCAGTGCTGAATCCACTTAGATGGTTTCACCTCTCCTTTTTGTTCGTCAGCAGGAGTTTACCCCGCGTCAAACCAGGCTTGTCCCTGAGCCCGGCCGGGCTTTTGTTCTCCCCAAGGCGCAGCAGCGCCGAGCCCGCGCGGTCCCTGAACCGGCCGCGTTTCCCCGACAGATGGCACTGCCTTTCTCTCGTACTTCGCCGAAAGTTTAAAAACATTTCGTTAAAAATAGCTGCCCCACATTCTTAATTGGCGATCCTTTTTTCTATTTATTGTTAGGTACAAATCAAATGCTGTTTAGCTCTTAGGCGAGCTCAATGCACAAGACATAAAACCATAATGTAAAACATACAGATTTTCTTATTCTGTTCTGTATCTGCTTGTTATAGCAGAAAATACTGAACAATTTGTGGTTTGTCACTAACATTTTCAGAAACTTCGTTAGGATAAAATGCTATTCTTTCCATTATGAAGATAGAACCATTTTGTTTAGTCTCAAAACTTGCTGTGTAGTCAGCCTGCATGATACCCCGTTTTCACAGAAATGAAGCCAGTTATTCCAGCATCTCTGGAGTCCAGCTACAGTAATGGAGTGCTTAGGGCATTTGGCCCTTACCCTGAAACAGGCTTCAAACTCTCCTGTGCTGGCTGGTCTTTCTCATGTGAGGGGATGGAGACCCCACAGCGGGGTCCTGGGGTAGTGAGGGTTTGCAGTCTCCCTGGGATAAGCCCTCTCCGCAGGAGCTGGGAGCACTGCAGGAAAACATGACTCCAGCACGTACCTTCTCCGACCCTCCCCTGGTCCCTGGGGTAATTCTCCGGGGTGATTCGCCACAGCTCCTTACCAGGGTCTCCTGATCCCAGCTCGGCTCTCGCAGGGAGCGGGCGGATGCGTCACTGGAGGTGAGCCT
The DNA here is from genome assembly GCA_013397755.1 of Cnemophilus loriae. Lineage (NCBI taxonomy): Eukaryota > Metazoa > Chordata > Aves > Passeriformes > Corvidae > Cnemophilus > Cnemophilus loriae. The sequence continues at coordinate 83,756 of VZTF01007970.1, read as the reverse complement.
CCCTCTGCTCTCTCCTCAGCGAGCTAATCATTTCTGTGGCCTCTTCTGGGACCCATTTCATTTCTGCAATTCCTTGGGCTATGCTGAGCAGAAAGGCCAAAGCACTCCTTTACAAAATGAAATTGTAATGGCCTCGCTATTTCCTAGTTTGGTCTGCACCTCGTCTTTCTTTTCGTGGTCGAGTTGTTTATGGTGAAGCAGAAGGAACATGTTTTGTTTTGCTTTATTTCTTTGCCTGCTCTTGCACATGGACAGATTGTCGGCCAGCTGCCCACAGTTTTAGTCCCTTCCACCTCCCCCCACAACGGTCACAAATTGAGCGGAGGTCCTGATCCACAGGAGCGCTCCGTTTCCTGCCGGAGCTCTCCCAGCACTGTCAGGGGCACTACCCCAAACACGGTTTTGTGTGTGCTCGGAGGCGGTGTCAGTGCTGGCCTTTTAGCACAGATGCATGGGAGAAATTCCTTCTAATATGCATTCACATGTCTCTCTCTCTCCAGTGACCTTTACTTGCCATCTCCTTGCCTATTTAGTCAGTTTATTAGGCCCTTCTGAAGTGGTTCATAATATTCTCATAATATTGGACAAGTCTCAATAATTGTATCAAATTCCAATGTTATTGGCTGAATTTTTAAGCCCCTTCTCCTGTTTGCTAACATATTAAACAGTGCTGTACCTAACACAGTTCTTTGAGCCACCTCATTGTCAAAGCAGTTGAAAGCCTTTTCTTCTTCTTCTTTGGTGATTTTTACTTCCCGAGTTGGTTTTGTTCCCTTTGTCACTTTTTGTGATGAACGCTATCAGCTGTTTTTAGAAAGAGCAGTATATTAATCAGATGTGCTTGTACTTGAGGCAGTTTGTTACATTCTGAGTCTTATTTTCTTTTTTAAAATTCTGCACTATTCTCTTCCTTTTATATAATGATGGTCTGGTTCTTTTCATACTTTATTTTTGTTTTAAGAGTTTTGTTTGCCTGGTGGTAAAGTTTAGTAAGCTGCAATTTTCAAGGCTGGTTCAACATGTTTTTTAAAGCTAATACTCACATAGCAGCTTCCAGCAGCTGATGGTAATGAGCAAGGATGTCGGGGTTTCTAATCAGTTACTCCAACACTTGCTTGAAAATATTTGCATGCACACAAGCCAGTTCTGGAGATCTGTTGCTCCTAAATGCAAATGTTGCAGCACTTACTGCCTTGATAACAGTCTTTAATATTGATTTTCTTTTTTTTTTTTTACATGGGAGAATATATGTGCTGAAATGGCAGCATAAATTCCTCTTTTGAGTACAAGTGTAAGTAAAATATTTGAGATCTTTGAACACATAATCTTTAAATACTCAGTTGTCTCTCCTTCAGTCCTCCTGCTTCTTGGCTCTGTGTCTCTGTCTGTGTGCGTGTAAAAAAAGTGTTGTTTCTTTTCACAAGCAAACAGTCAAAAATATTTTTTTCATAGATCTAATTTCTATCCTGCATTTTTTAAGACACCATCATGTGTATTTTTGTTTCCATTTCATCTGATGGAGGTTCTTCTGCTTTGAAGATAACTGGTAAACAGCCGACCATGTAAACACAAACATTTATTTTTCCTTGACTTCCGTTTCCTCTTTGTGTCAAAATATTCATAGTCTAGTGACTGTATCATGATTTTGAGGTTTCATGGTTATTAAGAACCTCTGGTGTTATTTCTTGCATCATGCCAGCCATGTGATTTCAGCCTCAGGTCCCAGACAAGCTGCAGTGTATCTTTTGTAAAGGCACTCATTCCTTCTGGAAAGACATCAGCTTATTACATTGCTGCTCTCAATCACTTAATTTTAACCTAATACTTTACTTTTTAAAAGACCAGACATTTTTTTTTTCCAACCTGCATTTGCCTACCTTCTCTTTCTTAATTACCAACTGCGCTAATTACAAAGTGCCCTGGTGTCAGGACGTTCCCTTCCCAGCACTCCACTGACGCTGTGGTGAGTTATCCGTGCCTTTTTCTTGGGGATGGCTGGTGCAGTGTGTTGTGCACAGGTGAGGATTCCACAATTTTCAATAATTTAGTAACTCATTCTTGATTCCCTTGCAATATCCCAGAATCATCATCATTTGAAAATTGGATACCAGAACTGGACACAGCAGTGCTGGTCCCATCAGTGATACATACCTGTAATATCATGGCCTCCTGCATAATCATGCAAGTATTGCATTAACCTTAGCCCATAGATTGCATAGGGAATTCATGGTAAATTGATTTTCTGAAGTCCTTTTCAGTGTCACTGCATTTCAGGATATGGTATTCCGTGTTGTTAGTGTGACCTACATTCTCTCTTCTGACATATCCTGACTTGGTGTCAGCCTGTATTAAAACCTTTTTAAAAATATTACTTCATTTTACAAGCTAATTCAAATAGCACATTATAACTGACCAATCCCAATCTCTCCAATCTTTAGCTGACCTTTTTTTTTTTTCTGTATACCTTTAAAGTAGCCAGTTTAAAATATTTGAAGTATTTTCTTTCCTGGATATTTTCATAAACTCCCGTTCTGAATGTAGTCAAAAGGCATTTAAAAAAAAAATAATAGAGACACTGGAAATGCTACTAGATGCACCCATATTGAGATATGATGACCAATAAAAGTGCTTTTTCAGGTTTTAATATGTTTTGCTGTTGTACATTTTCAGTAGTGTTGTTCTTTAACAGAATGTAATGCAAAAACTTTCAAAAAATATGAATTCAAAATGCAAATGCAATTATATTTTACAACCAAATTTTTTGAGAAGTGAAAAAATTATGTCAGCCTTGTTAAAAAAAAAAAACATATGCTTCCCATATACTGACTAGGCATTATGATCTCGTTTTTCAACATTTTTTTTTTTTAATCACAACCTATGGTAACTTCTCTGGAGGGTCATCTTAGCCACAGATCCTGATCCCAGTGGTTCTGTGAATTTCTCTGTGTCTGCGGCTCCTTCATTTTCTCTGGGTGAAAAGCTGATTTGGCCACCTTTTCACATTATCTGCTCTGGCGGTTGTATTTAAACTCTTTCCCTGACCACCTAAATTCAGATGCTACCAAAATCTTTTTCTCCTCCTTCCCTGCACCACTGTAAGTCCTGTGCCATGAACCAGCGTCAACACTGGTTCAGAGTCTTTTTTTCTGCCTCTCCCTTGACCACACTCAGTGAAAGAACTCCATAAAAGTCTCTTTAAAATTCCCACCAGAGAAGAGACTTTCTCATCCATCCTATGGAGGGGTGGGTGTTCACTGGGGTTAGGCACAGCTTCTTCATTGCCTGAGAAGGAATTCGAAACACTGATTCAGCAGCTAATAAGTGATAGCACACTCCGCTTTTCCATCTCTATTTGGAGGCATAGGGAAAGACGTTATTTTCACACACATATTCCTGGTTTTTGTGATAGCTGCCTGTCGATTGACAGATGAACTTTTAGATTAGTAAATGCCCCAGAATGAGAGGCACCCGCTGAACCTGTTTTTTGTTTTCTTAATGATAACAGAAGAGCCTTGGCATATTAGTGTTTCCTCGAAGAACATCCAAATATCCACTGACTCAAAAGATCAAAGAAAAGAGCAATGCTTTCAGTTATGCTGGGCAGGTTATGTGGGACTCTGTTCTTGCATAATTATTGGCACCTTGTCTGGATCTCTGTCACCTGCACAGGCTCCGTGCACCAGACAAGGACCTGGTTGCTTAACTCTGTAGGTCATTAAGAGTACTAACTCTTACTTAGAAGGCAATTCCAGATCCCAGTGAAGTCACCTCAGTTACTGGCCGCTGAATTGATTACTGGCTGCTGTATAAAAGCCCTTTTTTTTATTTTTTAATGAGAAAGTTTTGTTTCACCAGGGAAAAAGTAAGAAAAACCATATGAGAACAAGGCAGTTTGCAATGATCACGTAGGCTGTGTGAGACTCAGGCTGGGCAGGGACTGAGGTGGCCACAGGCTGTGGCATCCTTGCTAGGATTTTGCCTCCTGTCAGCTAACTGTGACTGCACACGTGCTTTGTCTTCGTGAACAGATGCCTCAGTCCACTGTGGGTTGGGCAGGAATGGCAGATTTTGCCAGCACAAAGCGAAGGCTGAGGAGCCCAACTCCTGATGCAGGTGCTTTGAAACTGTCCAGAGGTGCAGCTGCCTCTGGAAGTGTTTTATGAAAATATTGGGCTGTTCAGCCTAAATATGTCTTTTTAAAAATTTTTCTTTCAGAAAAGGAAAAGTGTTGTGCTGACCACGCATAAGAAAGCCAATCTTGTTGCTAACGGATACGTGATAATGTGCGAGGCGATGTTTGTTCAGCTGAGTCACTTGCAGCCGGAGATAAGTGACAGTTCTAGGAAGTAATAATCTGTCATATAGTGTTTCTTAAATGCATGAATTTTCTGAAACTGTGTTCAAGGGGTCAATAGCAGAGCAGATGCGATTGTCTGCTGTATCACAGAGACCTCAAGAGTCAGCTCTGCGTTTCCCTTTATTTTCATTTCCCTGAAGTGGTTAAACTTCGAGAATTTCCTCCCAGAGCAAAGGAGCCTTCACTAGATGTTGGGGATAAGAAATGCCTGTTTAGTTTTGGAAATTATCTTGGGGTTATGCTTTATTCCACCTGTTTATTTTATTGTTTGGTTACACATTATTCCTTGAGAAACCAGTCTGTTTATTACTACTACCATTTGTTAGCCAATGGTATTTTAATTTTTATTTGGATTTTTGTCCTAGTGGTGTACTTACTAAGTACAATTTAGTCACAATCAAGGCCGCTCAAATCAAACTATTAAAATCTATGCTAGGCACAATTCTAATGTGCCCTCATCTTGCATCTTGCATTTGGTTGATTTCTGTGTTGCAAAGGGATCGAACTAGGAAGGTATAGGGAAATATAGCAGAGAGAGAGTAAATAATCTAGACCCTTCAGAGGATCCACTAAAGGGAAAAAGACAGAGATGTGCACAATAATGAGTGTCATGGAGAAAGTGATTAGGGAGTGACTAATGCATTGTTTCTGACAATACAGGACCTAAGGGGGTTCCAGTGTTACAATCACACAGGGAATTTAAAGCAAACTTTTGTCGTGTAGGGCATAATTATTTTGTGGAACTCATTCCACAGGATGTTACAAGTTCAAAAAAATAAGATATATTACTGACGATAGGTCCATGGGGGACTATTAGCATGATGGTACTGTGGCAAGCTCCAGTTCAAAGTCCTCTGAGCAGCTGATTGCTGGGAGCTGAGAGAGTGCACACAGGGATTTCTGATTTGTCCTGTTTCTTATTCCTGTCCTCTGAGAATCTCCTACCGAGGGCTCAAAGGCAGGACGCGGGGCAAGGATGGATTTGAGCCTGACCTAGGGGGGTGTGTTCATGTACACAGCTAGCTATCCAAAAGAGATCACAGGCAGCAGAGGAGACACAGGAACTCAGGATATGCTCACTGAATGAATGACGTGGCCTGGTGGGGATTTTTTAGTAGCCGGATAAATGCCAAATCCACTACAACCTTCTGCAGTACCTCAGCAAAGCCAGTACACACCAGGAACAAGGTAGTTGGGGGTGCCCTGTTGGGAAAGTGTTTCCCACGGCATGCCTGTAATCATGGTCTCCTGGCCATCCAGGCTGCAGGACTTCACAGAATCTGTGGAAGCATCCTCTCCACTCACAGAGCCAGTTTTTCCACTAAAGGTAGTCAGGCTGTACAGAGGAATAGCATCCAACTGCACAGCTCAGTTGTGCCAGGAGTACTCAGAGGAGGATGAGGTCATACTGTGAAGCATAAATATATGTTTGGCAGGACAGATCCTGATTTGGGGTGCTGAAGTAAAACAACAATACGTTAGCAAGATACTGCAAGACCTCCTGGAGCAGGTGAGAGTTCATGTGTGCTCTTATCCACTGGTAAATATGAAATATCTCCCCCTGAGTCATGAACAGGGATTCAGGAAGGATTGTGTATGGAGAAGTGATCAGGATGGAAAGGAAGAAATCCAGTGGGAGAAATGCCTAAAAACTGATTTAAAGCTTCACTAGCTTTGTAACCTTGAGAAGTATTAAGACAGAGAGGATGCTTTCAATGTAAGACATGGCATGATAACAACACCAAAACAAAAATATAGAGCAAATTCTACGTGATGTGGCAAAATAAAGGAAGCAAGTTAGGAAAGGGAAGTGGAGGGATTCAGGAGGGATTATGATCACATCAGGCACAACTGTCTGTCTGTTTGTAGACTGGCCCAGGAAATAGGAGTGAGAAGTTGCTGGAACACTGGGAGTGATGAAGGCAACCTCTATATTCATGTCTGGGACTAAAAGACAAAGGGCAAAGCTTGGAGTATCAATGAAGGTATGAAATGGCAAAGTAAAGCTTTATAAAGCTTCAAGAACACTTTCAATCCTTGCCCTGGTGGTAAATGGGTGTCTGGGCAGCACTACTCAGAAGGAGGAACACATGCACCTGTCCGTGTATTCTGAGGTGAGGGAAATTGTGTTTTCCTTTGGGAAGGCTGCTTTGTGAGGTCAGCAGTGAATAGTAAATTCAGAAATGCCCCAGAAGTGCAAGGTTTCTGAAAGATTTGCTCCACTGTCAGTCAGAAGAGGACAGTGTTTCTCATCTGTTCCTCAGTAGGAGGGAACACAGCTATCTGCCCTGGCTCTGTCTAGAGACACAGACTTTCTCCTCAGAAGAGGAGGGGAAATATTTTCTGCTGAGATACTTAATACTTAACAGCATGGCATAAATTCATCTCTCACTCAAAATTTAAATTCAGCAGACACAGATAACAGGTCCCAAGTGGGCAAGTATCAGGTGTAGGACAGACTTTTGAAATTTTTTTTGCTTTGGCAAGAATTGATGGGAGAAACTTGTCTTTTTTCTTTTGTGTTTCTTTGTTAAATAGAATCACAGACTCATAGAATGGTTTGGGTTTGAAGGGACCTTAAAGATGATCTAGTTCCTCTTGTCAGGGACAACTCCCACTAGACCAGGTTGCTCAAAGCTGCATCCAGCCTGGCCTTGAACACCTCCAGGGATGGGGCAGCCACAACTTCTCTGGGCAACATGCTTAATTGTCTTACTGCCCTCATAGTGAAGAAATAGTTTTTGCCAAATTTATTGGTCTTACAAAATACAAAAGCAAATATTAAATTGGCACATTTATTTACAAATTCCATATGAACAGCTCAGGTTAATATATCTGTACATTTTATTTCTATATTAATGGTCACATATTTATATTTGGTAAATCACATTGCTCTAAGTGTAGTATAAAATTATTGAGCTACGGGAAATTCTGAGACTGGGTTTCAGTGCTATAAAAAAACTGTGGAAGGAATACCCTTCTTCAACCATGGTTCTACCAGAAGTTGCAGATGGAATGTGATTGCAACAATTTCACTTTAAAATCTTCTGAATGCATATGAAAATCAAGACAATAAATAACATGTTCAAGATATTCCATCTTACACAGAAACAAATACCTACATGCACTTAAATTATAGAAAAGAGCATGACTTTAATATCAGATTTCTGTAATCGCAACTGTAAGAGCCCTTTTGTACATCAACTTAATAATAATGTCTGAGATTCCTCCCCAGAAAGCACAGTTTCTCTCAAATCTTCTGTTCATTCCTGTAAAAGCAGCGTCAATGTGTAATAGCCGTCTGTGTATGCATCTCTCAGCTTAAATTAGCACTTTGTATTACTGGATTTCATTTTAAAAGGACTTTCCAGCAACCTATCAGGTATTTAAAGACTGTACAGTACAGTTGTAATGATACAGGTTGCTTATTTATTTAACTGTTGAAAGCTTGAAAGCCTCTCTCAGCTCCCCGTATCTATTTCTATACGTACAAATTATGAGACCTTGAATAATGAACGTGTTATTTAAATTGTGCTGTGACACTACATAATGCTGAGAAGTCATTTTATACAGTTCACTATTCTCATAGTCAATGGTGCTTGACTTGATTACCAGTGCCTCATAGCTAGAGTAGATATAGGCAATGTTTTAAATTTGTTAAAAATCGGTTTGATAAAATTGTCTTGAATGAAATAGAGTGGGCTGGAGAGCTTATTCCTTCTGATAGTCTTCTAAATGAGTCTTAATTGTCATGCTTAAAATATACATGATAAAGTACACTTTTTTTAATTAAAAAAAAAAAAAAGGAAATAAAAGAGTAAAGGTACAGCTGAATGTTCTACCTGGTCTCTGCAAAACAGTAGTGGAAGAGGCCAACCCAGCCTGACACCCTGCCTTAGGTTCCTAAACCACAATTCAGGACAACCATGGTTAAGGAAATATTGTGCCCACAATTATTCCTTCATGAATAAGGAAAAGGTGAGCACAGCTAAATTCTTCCTGTGCATCTTCACTGCGCTGGGATCCAGCAAGTGCCCTGGTACAGCTGCAATTTACCTCCCAAAAGTGGTTTTACCCTCCAATACTGATTTGTTCAGTGATGCTAATTTGACCTTCCCAGTAATCACCGTTCGCATTCTCTACGATGCACCCGAGTAAGGAGTGTTTCTCTGGGATAGCACATCACATCCCTGTGTGATAAAGCACTAAGAGGTTAACTTCAAGCTTCTGGGAGCCTGGGAAGGGCAGATTTTAACAGATGGGGAAAAAAGGCTTTCTGTGAGCAGCAGAACCACGAAGGCTGGTTTGCCAGAGGTGGTGTGTTCCTTGTCACCTGTGAGCAGGTATGGCCGGTGGGCATGGCATATGCTTAGCTAGCACTCTGCTCCCAAACAGCGTGTGCACTCTAACACCTCAGCTGTCTGCTTTTCCCCGGTGGAGGTCACTAAATTGGGTTATTCTCCTCTACTAAAACCTGGAGGAATTAGCAGAGGAGAAAAACTCTACAAACTTCCTACCTTTAGACTAGAAGATGTACTTGAAAGGCAGTTCTGAAACACAGCCTTGTTTCAGATCAAGACAGGATTGCGCTGAAATGTCCCTGAAATGGGTTTGTCTTTGGAGTGTGCCTGAATTTTCTGGGATGCAATAAAAATTTCCCTTTGAAACACTTTGACCCAGTGTCCCTGTAGGTTCCCAGCCCTCAGGTTTCACACCTGTGTCTCAGGACTCAGTTCTGTGCTATGAGCCAGAGCTGGCTGTAGCCATGTCACCACTCTTGCTTGCATTCACCTGTCTCCTTCTTCCTTTTCAGGCACATGGAACAGGCATTGCTTGTGGAGCAAATGGTTTTGATACCCTCCCCTTTGCCACACATACACAGGGTTTATCCATTCTCTTTGTCACATGAACCATGGATAATCCACATGTCCTTGTCCCCACACCTTTTTGATCAATTTAACTATCTAATGAGGTCTTAACAAAATGAAAGAAAGGAATCTTTATTTCAAGATACTGGAGTTCTTGTAACATGGATTTGAAGCGGTTTATGATCAAATAGTATTTTTTAATTTGTCCTGATTCATGTGAAAGTAATTTGAATCCACATTAGTATTCTATGAACTGATCATTAACACTTTTCAACTGATTTAGTAAACATATATTGCTTCCAAAATAAATAGAAACAGGAGAGGAGTACAGTTAGTGTAGCTGAGGCATGAAAACATACACATTAACATGCAAGGCAAAACTCCAGTGTTGAAATGGGGCAGCACATTATGGTTATTTTTCTGGCCATGTTTTCACATCTCCAGAGGACTCTTAAAAACAATGGCATGAACATCCTAAAGTACATCTTTTAATAATTCTGCTTCATACTTCGCTACAAAAAGGTGAACTGACTGTAATAAATGAATTGTCACAGCCCCCTGAAAATATTGGATAGTCAGGAAAAGATGACATGGTGAAGATAAAGAACACATCTTCCAAGGAGGGGGTGGCTCTGAGATAGCCCACTGATATCTGCGCAGCCCTTTGGCCATGTTAAGGCTTCTCTAGGGGCAGAGTCCCTCTGTATCCCAGATGAAACCCAGACTAGCTCTAATCCACAAGCCATGGAGCCACAGTAACACCTTGCTGTTCCAAAGCCATCAGCTTTCCTCAAAGCTTCAGCCTGTCAGTACTGGGCTGGTGCAGCTCTGCCATGTTCAGATCTGTGCTGGCCCACGTCCTGAGAGTGTGGCAAGCAAGTGGAGAGGCTTTGGCTGGCATTTGCTGAGAAACAAACAGCCCCCCAGCAAACTAATTTATTCCTCTTCTGTCACCTGTTGCTGAGTTCCACTTGAAATAGAAGTGAGAATCCTTGGAAACAGTCTCCTCCCTGTGTTACCTCATAGCCATTGAGTACAAGGATTGAGGGAACCCTCCACTTCTTCCTTAACAAAAAGGTAAGGGCCCATTTTGAAAGATTTGTCCAGTTAGCTCACCTGACATATTCTGCTCTACCTATGAACTACCTACAAGACTATTGAACTTTACAATCCTCCTAGGGCTGAGGCATTAAAAAAATGCTGAATTACCCAGCCCTGCTAACAGCATGAGGCTTCTGAGTGTTTCCAAAATCACAGACACATAGAAAACTAACAGGCTATAAGTGCCTCTTGCTTTGCTGACTTGAGCTCTGTTTCTTGCAAGCTGAGTCTAAGTTCTTTTTGTAGAGCTAAGTGCAAGTGATTTGCTGAAAGCTGTCTGAACTGATACTTTGGATAAAGCTGGGAATGGAGCACCTATCCCCATGCCTCTGGAAAATTCAACCTCAGGCAATTTGGTGAGTGAGGAGTGTTTATTGCTGGGAAGGAATATGTTAAGCCTCAGCTTGGACTACTTGGGCATCATCTCTCTCTGAAAGCTCCATAATAATTCCTCTGTGAAACCTGGGGAGGTTTTTGGTGCCATGTAGCTCTCTGACAACTCACTTTGCGTGCGATGGCTATGCAGAAGGGAGAAGGACATCATACTTGTATTTCTAAGACTTCTGGAGTGGTCCCCATGCTGCTAAAACTGACACTGTTTCAGGAGGGTTGCTGACAGCATTTGGCACAGCTCAAGAACAGAAGTTCAGAGGTGACAATCTCCTTCCTCACGTGGCTGTGGCCAGTTCAGGTGCACCACCTGCCAGCAGCCCCAGTGCTCCAGGACATGCAGCCCCTCCTTGTCTTTGGATTCATCTGGACTTGAAAGGTACTGAGAAGGTTTGAATTCAACCTCATACCTCATGCTGGGAGAATGATTCAGCCTAGGTCTGCTTCTACTTAGACTATTTTGTTGTAATATCTTATAAAAGATCTTGCAGGAATATGGTAAATACCTGCAGTGCCACGCTTTGGTCTGTTTTCTCTATCAAATCTCTCAGGGTCAGCCTTGTCACAGTAAGGTGTATTCCAAACTTTTCCTTTCTGCTCTGGCGCATCACTGCTAGTGGAGAATTCCCTTGCCAGAGAAACCAAGCACCTTATTTTGAAATCTTAAATTCTGGTTCCAGGTTAAAGCAAAGATTTTTGCAAATACTGCAAACACTATTGCTGACTGGCAGCTATGTCTCAGCTGCGCATATGGAAAGATGGAAATTTTTAGTGAAGAAGCATAAAGTGCTTCTTGAAGCAGAGATGTGAGTTCACATCAAATGAAATGTAAGCAGGGGGTCATTTTTTTTTGCACTGCGTTATAGAAAAATGTTCATTATAGATTATAAATAGTAATGATATAGACCGCACTCTTGTGAATTCAGTTCTAATTGGAAATGTACTGAGCCACCAAAAATAATGCACCCCAGCCAGCTTCCTTAGGACTGGGGTTATCTTCTACATAAATGCATCTTTAGCCAACAGCATATAAAAAGAGCAATGATGACATCCAGAGGACAGATAGTTTAATCATAGGTACTGTAGGTATCCTCAGCAAATTTCCTGGGGATATATCCCTCACCTATTTTTTCTGTTTAAAGTCTGCTCCTATTAAATCAGTTATTGACAGCCTGCTGAGTTCCTTTAAATTGTAGTTTTCACGAAACTGACCTTGTAAAGTTGAATGTTTCACCCCCAGTGCAAAAATCACATGTACATGATAAACTTTTATTACGTTCTTAATTTTTGTGTGCATTATCATTCTGTTATCACGGAATCCAACTGAAAAGTAAAGCACTCCTTTAAGCTACTGGAAAACTTCAGGTTAATAGCTGTCTGGATTACTTCACCTGTGAGGGCTCCTGCTGTGGAACCTCTCCCTATATGTAGGGTTTTATCTAATCTGTCTTAGTAACCTTCCATACTCTGCCTTGGCAGGTTTTTTCGGTTTCGATTTTGTTTGCAACTGCAAGAATATTGGCCAGGTGCACCATATGTAGAAGCCACTACACAGAAAAGCCTCTGGATTCCACAGAAATATCTGGGGATGGGTGTCTATTTTACTGGCAAATTTGAAGGAGATACATTACCAATGATAGTCTAAGCACAGCTCCACAATCAGAATTTAATTGAAGCATGTTACCTATAATAGGTTCAGATATTTGTGTTCTTCAGCATTTTATAAATTCAGAAACAGATGGGCTATGACCAGGAAGCAGTGGAGAACAGACTGGCGTAAAGCAGGTTGGCTCTCTGACAAGTGCAGGTACAGCTGTGGTATGTATTTTATTCAGCATGCCCACCTACTGTATCAGCAGCCTGCCCTACCAGCAATTCAACTACAACTGACTTAATGAAGAGTAGAAGTAAGCATGAATCCAGACTTTCCATGGATCATAATATCTGAGAACCCAGAAGAATCAACATGACGGAAATCATGCCAAGTAATTTTTTTTTTCCTTGCATCTTTATGTGCAAGAGATAACAAAAGCATTGGCATTTTGAAGAGGGGAAAAAAAAACCCCACAAAATGTAGTCCGTTTGCAAAATACAAAAATGTTCCCCTTTTGGTCTTTCCTTTTTTCTTTAATTAAAGGAAGAAAATCATAGGAAGTAGTAGCTTATAGCTGAAATTGCCACAGCTGGGCCAAGGAACATGATGAAGTGCTGGCTACGAAGGCTTCTGTTAGGAAAAGAGAGTTTATATGGGTGACAGAAGGACCAGTTCTTGAAGGTTTCACTCAAGAAGTGTACAAAGGGTGGTTTTGCTCCCATTTGTGCCGATCCTTGCACGCCCCATAGGGAAAAAAACTTCTGTGGCTGAAGAGGTTGTGGAAAAGAATCCTTGATCTGAACATTCCTTAACTGGGAATGTGGTATTTGCTATCTTATGCATTTGAAAGAGGTGCCTCTCTTTGTCTTTTGAAATTCCTTATACATGTGGGTGAATAATCTCATATTTAGGCATATTGTACCTCTTTATCTCTGTTTCTATATCTATCTAGCAGCATATATTCTAACCTGCAGTCACCTACAGTAACCCACAAAGGGAATTTGGAAAAACAACAACCCATAATTATTTTATATGGTGATTGTCTGACTTGAAATATTGAGGTAATTATCAGGTTAAATTCCAATGATCCCTGCAATTTCTTTGAAACCTGGAGATGTCAGTACTTGAGTTCTGGCATATCTCTTAAAGTAAAATTATACCACCTCAACCTAAGGTCGTAATTAAAGATGTAACAAAGCTAAATGAAAAAGGGCTTTATGATTTGAATTAAAAGCAGAACAATCCCCATAATTGTAGAGGGTGAAAAATTAAATGAACTGGCCGTAAATTCCACCCTTCAGGGGCCACGTGCAGCCTGTGGGTGGGCAAGACTCTTGATGCAGCTGGATGAAGGCAAAGGGGAAGCCTGGGATGTGGGACCAGGAAAGGGCCTGTAGGCCCTTTGGAAGGGGAATGTCTTCTTCCAGAACGCAGTAAAGACTTGGGAAAAGCCTAAATGAGAGGAAGTTTTATAAATATATCTCTGCTGTGATTTTTATTTGGGAGAATGAGAGAGAAGTACTGCTTTGGTCTCCAAAGTGAGACTGTGGAGCGTGTTGGCATAAATTACCTTTATTTGTATCTGGATTTCTAAGAAAAACTTTAAAACACAGCTAAGAAGTATTTTTAAGAGTTCTGATGAGGAGGAGAAAATGCAGCCTCATATATACGTGTATATGTACATCTGTGCGTACACATATATGTGGGCTGGTGCTTACACTTGAAAATGGAATCCTGGAAGACTGGGGTGATTTTAATGAACATTCCACAGCCTTATTTTAAGGGTTTTTCCTTTGTTGTAGTACAGGTGCTGTAGCAGTGGAAACCATCAGGGTTCAGACGACAAAGACACGACTGGGAGTGCCACTTCAAGACAGCAAAACAAAGAGCTGCTGTTCAGGAATTCAGTTTCCAATGCAATTGTGCTGGCTACGCTGTACATGCATATCTTGCTTACATCTTGGACTCTTGAAGGTTTTCTTTTCTCTCATTCTCTAGTCCGAGCTTCACATTTAACCTTTGAGGCAGTTTTGAATATATCCCTTCGTAAATCGTAGTCCAGTAGCACTAACCTCAGGCAGCTCTTTAGTGTTTTTGACTCCCTTCTCACACTGTTCCTCCTCAGGCTTCTGCTGGTCATTCTCATTTCTCTCCTGATGATTTTGTCACTTCTCTTCAATGTAAAACTCAGGGGATCTATGAGACTGCACACTGCAACTGTGTTTGTGATGCTGGGGCCTCTGCCTGATGCTACACTTCGCTTCATTTACCTTTCTCATTTCATTGCTTTCCCCACGTTCCAGCAGCACTGCCTGCCCCCCTGTTACTACTATAGGGCTGACATACTGTCCATCAGATCCTGTCCCCTCCAGCCTCCACCAAAATATGTTACCTTTCATGTTGGTGACTCCCTCAAACACACTAAATCCTCCGTGTCCTCTAGAATTTTTTCCGTTTGGTTTTAAATGTCCCCTAGCTGTTCTGATGCTGAAAAAACACCTCTGGACTTACCGATCCTTCACAAGCTTTTTAAAACCGCTCTCTGGTATTTCTTCTGTCAGCATTTTTACAGGATTTCAAGACTAGTTGGTGTCACAAAAGTGAAGAATATTTCACAGAGAGGATAAAATACTACAGTCAGTTCCATACAGGCCTAGTTCTGAAAAGTCACTTAAGCGAAGTGTGATGTTGAATGAAGGGATAAGTGATGGCTCATGGAGATTTGTCCAGAAACAAAAATGTACCTAAGCTGTACCTCAATTCTTTTTTCAGATGACTGGTTAAAAATAAGCCTTATGTAAACAAACAAACAAACAAACAGGGGGAAAAAAAAAAAGTTGTAGTCCTGTCAGCTCCTGAGGTACAGAAATGGTCCCAATCCAAAATATGCCAGAAGGGACCCTTGTCTCTTTTCTGAAGCTGTTTCCCTCTGCCAGCCAGTCCCACAGCCCATCACACTGAATATCTGCAGTGCTAAAATTATTGTTCCTGAAGAGACTTCAATAAAATGGTTCAGGAAAACTTCTTGATTAAAGGGGTCCAAGCATAAGAATAACATTTTTTATTTGAGTCCTGCATTATTGTCATAACTACAACAACAGACACAATTCTGCCTTCAGATCTCCATAGGTGTTTGCAGGGGAAAGCAGGTGGTGAGCTGGGAAATTTGGCTGAGGAAAGCACTCAGATACTCTATTGAAGAGAACAAAATAAAATCTTAAATTAAGAGGAGATATACTCTTCAGCTTCAGAGTGCAGCAGAGCAGGAGCATTTGCTAGGATCAGCGTTCCACTCTGTGGTTCTGGGTGCAATACTCTCTCTCACTGGAGGAAGGCTGTAGGATGTGTGCTCTCCAACCCACTCCCTAAGGTGGCTGCTCTCTTAACCCTAGCTGTCCAGAAACTTTAGTGACAGCTGGGAAAACTCAGGGAGCAAGCGCTGCATCTGAAGTCAGTCTCCTCCACCTCCCCACCCAAGTAAAAAGCTCCGTGGTTACTTTAGAAGAGCGTTGAAGGGAGATAAAAAACTGATGCTTTAAGGTAAGGTTCAGTGGGTTACACAAGGCACCATTCCATCAGCTGTCAGGCAGTCGTGGTTTTATGTTCCTCCTGCACAGGATGGTTCCTCCTTCTGTTGGAAAAGAGAGTGGGGTGATGGGCTTTGCCCAGGTGAAGCTGAGGCAGGGAGCAGACGTGTTATATATGATGGGAATTAATGTTCCAGAGCTCCTGGTGTCCTATGCTGAGCTCAGCAGCTGGGCTGCAGAGCGACCCTGCAGCTCATTTCAATTCCTTGTGTGAGCAGTAAGTGGGAATATTTAGGGTGGCCTGTTAAGGACTGTCTCAAGTTCAGAGCAGAAAAAGGATGCCAACTGATCTTTAGGAAGATCTCGATGCGTGTAAGCAGAAGGCACAGGAGCAGAGAAGAGAAAGAGCAGCCACGAGGGGAGACAATGGGTTTTGTACAAACAGAGTAAAAGGGGTGAGTTCAAATTAAGCAAGAAAGAGTTTTCGTGAGGCCGTGTGGTTGTAGTGGGGAAGATAGCATTTTAGATGCTGTCATGGAGTAAATGGAAGAAGGATGTGAGTAAGCAGAAAATAAGGAAACTGGAACATCAGTACTATTTCCTTATCCTCCTTTTGGCTTTGAGTTTTTGAACGAAGAGGTCAAAAGCAAGAGTCAGAGAAAATTCTGCAGCACTTGAAGTGCTCTGCAACATCCCTGCTAGACAGTGCATACTCCTGCTGGAAAGGATGCTGGAGAAATAGCATTCTTTTTGATAGTGACTCAGACCTGAACGTGAGAATAATAGCTCAGACTCAATCACAGGCTGTTGTGGAGGGAGATTAATGCCAGGATTCAGGGCCAATTCTCATTTTTTGTGTCAATCTACTTTCAAAATAAAGCATATGCCAGTTATTTCTCTTGGAAAGGAAAGAGAGAGAGCTGATATGAAACAGAGATAAAATCTGGAGCATAATTAAACAGGCATTTTTCATATCTTTATCATTGTCTTCTTTCTCTTCCCTCTCATGCTTCTGTGTCTTGTTCTTTCTAAAGCTATTGCAAGAGGGATGGATGCTGCAGGAAAAGCAGCTGGGTTCGATGCCAAATAGGTACTCCATGTTTTATCTGATACATGGCAAGATGCATTCAGACATTTTTGTTGTGCCTCTGATTATATAAGGCATTTTATGAGTAGTCCATCATACAAAGGCATTGTGTTACTGTAATTGTCACATCTTCACATCAATTTTCAATTCAGTTTCTGCATTTTCCTCACACTTCCAACACTAAATACTTAAAATAATTGCGAGTAACAAAACTGAGACTGCAGTGGCTTTGACTTGATGGCTTTGACTTGGCTTTGAATATGGCTTTGACTTGAGGTTTTATTACACTAATTTTCTTTAAGACCCAGCATTGTAGATTGTTTCAGGATGGGGATAGGTACCCTTTTGTTGTTAAACTGATATTTCAAGTCTCTCTTCAGTTCAGAGAGTAGCATTTCTATTATCTCTTGGCTTTCTGTTGAATGGGGTGGAATGGTCCCAGCTGCATTCCTGCTGACCTCTCTGTCGTAAGTGATGGTGGTTGACACCACTTCTTTGTTCTAGATGAGGAGAATAGGGTTTGAAAAAGCTTTAAGCCTTTATAATGCTGATATAACCCTCAAAGGTTCTCTTGCTACCCTGGGGTTGAGATAGACCCAGGTGTAAACGATGTTTTGGTGTAAGTGACAGTAACTTGTCCTTGTTTTTAACACTCCATAAGGCAGCTAGAAAATCTCAGACTACAGAGGCCCATCCATAGCCTGTGGACCTGAACAGATCTCCATGGTAAAACTCTTTTCTTGTTGCTTGAGGTGCTGACAAATCCAGCCTGAGGGCCTTGCCCTGATGCAGAGAAGAGCCTGACCTCTCCCTTAGGCTCCAGGAGTGGTAAGCCTGCTTCCATTCTCCATGAGCTCCCATAAAAGAGCACATCTGGACTGCGTGAGTATATGGAGCTAAATTTGGGAATATAAAAAGTCGTACAAACAACTTCCAAATCTATCATTACATGAGGCAATGGCAGCTTACCAGACCCCATTTGGTGCAGAATCTATTTGTCTACTATTAGACATAGGCACTCACCTGACTGTCGCTCCTGGCTCTTTACTCATTTTGCTGTGCCACATAAACTCAGCCCTACCCCACCCCCACACCTTCTGAAAGGCTACACTCCCCTGCCACTGCAGCAGCAACAGAAACATCATTGCTGGTGATGACTGCAGTGAGTGACTGGAGCATGGAATATGTAAAATGGAGCCACAAGTCTGCTCTGATGGAGAGCTTGCTTCTGGAGAGCAGCATATTGATTTGTTTAAATGCTTGTGCTCTGGGTTTGTGTGCTTCCTTTTGCCTTTGTGCTTGGGTTTGCCTTTCACCTTCACAGTGCTGTGCCATGAGTCCCATGGGGCTCTTTCCAGACTGTCACAGCCTTGGTGTCTGTTCTTGTCACAGATACACAGAATGGGAAATGCTTTTCTGCTCTCTTTCGGGTGGCTTTAGCAGTTACAGGGCTTCCTGCATGAGGCAGGGCAGACCAGGGCATGTGAAGCTGGGCTTGTCCCCTGCTGAAGCTCCTCCAGGGATTTTGGCACCCATCCTGGAGCTGAGAACATTTGTCATGTGCTGCACAAGAGCTCAGCACAAAGCTTGCAGATGCAGTCTAGATGTTGTGGATGTGGATGTCTTCTGCTAAACTGACGTGTATTTCGGAGGGTATTTCTCTGGGTTACTGTGGTTCCCAGCCCTCTCCAGTAATATCAGAGATATGGTGAAGGTGAAGAATGCACCAAAAGGGAGCAGACACTGAATTCTGTCACCTGCTACGATCCAAGAAAAGGGACCACAGGAACAGAGATGCGGGTAAAGCTGGAAGGAGCTTCAGCAGTGAGACATATTTGAGGGAGAGGAACAGCAGAAGACTTGGGAGACAGAAGCAGCAGAAGGAAGTGTGGGAGAGCAGGATGGTGTGGTGGAGCAACCTCCTGAAATCTGTCTCCAGATCAGTACAAAAACCTGGGAAAAAGTTTGCTTGGTTATCAAAACAGCAAGGCTGCAACTGTGTGGGCAAATAAACACATACCTGATGTGATGGATGATCTTTGTGGAAAATATCATAAAGCAGGATCTGGTTGACTGCTGGTGTGGGCAGCCCTACAAACTGCAAGTATGTAGTGCACCAGGAGTTGGCTTCATGTGCCACCAAATTTTTTAAAAGTCAGACTTCCCCCATGGAAACAGTGCTGTTCAAAGTTAGAGTTAGCCTTTCCAAGGCTCAAAGGAAAGCTTATAAGTAACGTGCTATGATTAATTTTCTGTTTGTTTTGTACACACACAAGAAAATGCTGGGATGTTTTGTGGTGATGAATCATCCTGCATGTGCACACTCATCTCTCAAATGCCTGAAATAGGCATTTTGTATTTTGGGACCCATTTCCTCACTAGCAGAGCGAACATGTTAGGTCTTACAAACCTTCTCAGAAACTGGGTAAGCTTCATCAAGAAAACAGTTGAATTTTTGGCCTCCAGTATTCCTATTACTGGGCAGCCATTCCAGAGCTTTTATCCATCCTATGTCAGCCAAACCCATCTTATTTCCAACCTTAGATTATTCCTTGTCAATTTATGTCATGTGAAGAAATGAATGAATTATCAAATATGCCAGACTGCAGAATATAAACAAAAGTGTTGTCACGGAACACCATATCCAGCATTTAGGAAGCAGACCTAACGTAGATTCAGAAAGAAAAAAATCAATGCAGAAGGCCGTATAGCTAATTACCAAGTACAATAAATGACTACCGTGAAAAATAGGCCATGTCGAGAATAATCTCTGTCAAATGTAGCTAAAGACTGTCCTCCTTAATCCGTTTAAGAATTGAGAGGGTATTAAAACCTGGAACATGTAAATCAGTTGTGAAAGTTTACAATTCACTGCACCTCACGTATCTCCAGGTTGATATGCGTGGAGGGAATTCCAGCATGTCACTTTAGGAAAACTTAAGATAGCCAAGACTAGCTGACGTGGAAGAAAACCTCTACCAGCAAGTCTCAGGCTGCTGGCAAACCGGTGTTAAAAAGGGTGCTGTGTTTCACAATAAAGCATTCTGGTGATGGGGGTGCCGTGACATGATCCCTCCAAAAGGTGCAGGAGGTGAGATAAGCATCTGTCTCAATCCTTTACAGAACCCTTGGGTTTGACAGTAGTGAAACATATGCTGCCTGGCAGGTGAGCCCACATTTAATCTACGTAGCATTTTCTTTTAATGCCTACGGTCCTGGCAAGGGCTGCACGGCAGTAGGGTGGCTTTTACTGAGTATAACAGGATTTTTGTTCCCAGACTCATGATTTTGCTACAGTGGGTTTAGTATTGCAGAGATTCTGAAAACTTGCTGAAAGTCTAAAGGTCTGGGTATTGAAACATTTTGAAATAGTCGTAGTCCAGTGGGATGGTCTTCAAGTGCTCTTATCCATGGTGGTCTCGTTTCACAGTAACCAGTGTTCCCACAGAGGAGGTGGCTGAGGATCCAGGAGTGTGAGCAAAATTTGAAATTGTATTGTTTCCTCTGTGATCGCCACAGAAAACCCTTCTGACAGCACCATACATGCCCAGTTATTTCTCAATAATGAAAAGATTTGCATGATCATACTCTTGAGCAGAGTGTGTTAATGTACTCCTACATCCACCCCCCCAAAAAAGACATTAGTCTTCAAAAACAGGGAAACTTTTAGATAAATGAATGAAGAAGAGTAAAACATCATCTATTTGACATGATCGGATTCATAGATTACTTAACTTCTCAGCTGCTGTGCTGACTTATCAGTTGTAAGGCAAAACCCCCAATTTCTCATCCAGTATCACAAAGATATTTATTATAACTTACTTTTGTAACTGTTTGCTCATATGTTTGTCTCTTACTGGTGACACCATGCAAAGAGCTGTCTATACTCCACCCTTCTTTCAGGATGAAGCTTTTCTTTTCGTTGTGTTGTTTTAGACTCCTTCAAGTTCTTAACAAATTTCAACTCCATCAGCTTTTCAAGTCATCAGGAATTTTAGCACAAGTAAGTATATCCAGTACATATTAGGTCATTTGGAAACAAGGTTAGTAATTGATATATCTCGTTTGGGAAGCAATGCAAAAAATCTGAGTATTTGTTGCTAGAATAACTCAGCTCTTTGTGTGTTTGACTGGCTGCAAATTGACATATTCCTGCCTTTCACAGGATTCAGCATGGAAACAAAGTTCCACTTGCAAGGATTATACAGGAGGATCAGGGACATAAACAGCAGAACTGTGTACAGGAAAAAAAATGAACTCAGTATGTCACAGATAAAGATATTAATAAATGTTAGCCTGTCATAGTGGAAGACTGGCTTAGTCTATAAAAACATCCATTCTGTTATGCTGTTTACCTGAATCCTAGTAAATACAAAAGATATTACCACAAATAGTATAGTGTGTGTGACCTACCTCAGTATTCCTCATTAATTTGGATGCTCTTAAAATGCGTGTATTAGGAAATGAAGGAGAGATTTATTTATCAAAGTATTGCTTCGTTCTAATACGTGCACAGCCCAGGTGGGTTGCAATTAAAAGCTGAGAAGGTAATGCCAAATTGGACTTTATTAGGTAGAGTCCTGGGCTATGAGTAACTATAATAAGGTTGCACATTAAATTACCTTAGAGATCAAAACTCATAAGCCAGGACTAATAATTGCCAGTCACAAGACAACAATTTGTTGTTTCAGATGAGCCAACTTTGAAGGGATTTGAAGGGAACAGAGGAAAATGAGTTAATGTGCAGTTTGAGCAGATATCACTTATCACAGAGTAATAAGATAGTGGACAGCCCAGATTGCAACTGTGAAATACAGATAAAGCAAACTTGCAAATAGAAGGAAATGGGATTGTCTGCAACACTGCCAAACAAAACTAAGAAAAAAGAACAGAAAAAGAAAATAGACATCTAATCCGGTAAAATGTAGAGCACAGATTACAGAATAAACTAGAAACACTCCTAAATTAATACAAGAGAGGTAGAGTCCAGCAGTAAATTGAAATTCAGTTGGTTGAAAAGCACATATTAATGCTTCCCTCCAATGCTGCTTTCTCCGCCTGGAGTAGCACTCCTCAGAGATTTTGTTTCTCACTGCCATGATTGCTCATTTTTTCAGCAGAGATAATGAGATCGAGGCAGGAATAGCCTTCTTTCATTCTCTTATTCCATTTCATTTCTCTCCTTCAATTTGCACCACAGCAATGGCAGCGAAAACATCAAGGAGACGAGTTGTGAAGAGCTCATGGTCAACAGCAAGGAGATGCTCTGCAGAGGGTCCTAGATGGAGATTCAGCTGCGGTTGGGGCACATTTCTGTCCTGTCCTCCCCACTGAGCTGGGTGTCTCCATCTTCATGTGACCCTGTGTGGTCCTACCGGGGACCCGAGAGAAACTGAGTCAGCAGAAGAAGTAGACAGCCACGAGACTTTCTGGGTGCTTGGCTGAGTGGGTTCATCCACCAGTGCACCACCCAGAAGCGGTGCTGTGTGGAATAGCAATGTGTTTGTTAGCAATAACCACCCCAAAATCTCTGTGTGATTATTTTCGTGATGAAGTGCTAGGACTCATCCAGGTGCTTTCAGCACTCAAAATGGAGGCACTGCTCCTTTGCTGTTTCACCTGGAAAGCACAGAACAGGAGGAAATGGTAAGGAAGGTGTGTGCCCTGCAGTGCGCTTGTGCAACCACAAGCCAAAATTAGCGGGGGAACCATCTAATTGTATTTGTTCTGCTTGCAAATAGATAACCCCCCTGCTAATTTCAGCTTCTGCTTACAAAAGTGCTCTGCAGTGTTCACTCCCCCGCCCTTCCTCCTGTTCTCTCCGTGATTTTTTTTTTCTTCACTCAGACGTGATTTCTTTACATTTCCAGCTCTGTTTTCTCAGTCTTTTCATCAATATTTAATATGTGAGTGGAACAGTGGGCAGTTACCTTATTTTTCTTTTCCCTTTTTTCCCCTCTAAAAGTGCTGGTGCTCAGCTCTGGCTTCAGGAGCACTTGGCTCCTGGGAGCACTCGCTCTCTTTGAGTACTGCCTGCATTAAGGAGCCAAAGTCTAACCTGAGGCTGCCAGAGGGGGTTTAAAAAAGGCAATAATGACTAATTGACCTCTTTAATGAGCTTAGGAGTTATAAAGTAGATAATTGCAGTGCATATGACATATTTTATCTAGGTTTTCAGAAAATCTCTGATAAGGATCTACATGACAGGCTGCTTCTGAAGATGAACCTAACAGGGGCTGAGAAGGACATGGCATAGAAATACAAGAAAGAAAATGAATTTCCTGTGCTGAGGGTTCCCCCCAAAAGGGAAGAGTTACGTGTGATTAATACCTGGTTTCATAGTTTGATTTTAAATAAATTACCTAGCTAGAAAGGCCCACCATAATGTGCTGTATATGCTGATGATACTAAATTATGATGCATACTGAGCACAAAGTGAGTGGCAAGAAACATTCATTGTGCCTTAGATCAGCTCAGTAATTGAGCTGACACATGGCAAATTAAATTTATTACTGAGAAATGTGAAATAATTCACATTGTTCTTGATATATAGGGATACACAAAGACCCTCTAGGATATTTTGACAAAATAGTCTTTACTGAAGATGGCTGTCCTAGGCAATGTACACACAGAGAGAAACGCTGGAAAAGCTGAAAACAGAAGGGACTGGCTTTGGCATTTGATTTTCTCTCTGTTACAGTATATTTCTCCTGCCCATTCACTGCTTGTTTTTCCAGCTCAACCCAAAGCTCTTCAGTTTCTCAGGTTTTCTGAAATCTCTCCATACCTCATGGGTTTGTTAAGATGAAAACCAAAGAAGTGAGCTGGATGCATGAAGAAAAGTCCCTCAGTCTTGGATCTTAAAAAGTGCAGTAACTAAACTTTTAAAATGTGCTGGAACAGCCACCCTGGTGACACCATTTATTTAACCCTTTTATTGGTGCAGTAAGGTAAAGAGAAATGAAAATACATGTTTCATGGGACACTGTAGTAAGACTCAAGTGAAATGGGTGATGTGGGTTTGATTGCATATCTGGCTTTCCATAATGTGCACACTCTGTGTTTTTAAAACAGTTTATGGCTAAGATTTGAGGCACACACCTGGATCTGGGGAGATCTGATGAACTAATTGCTTAATCCAGATCTAATAGCCCAGGGCAGTGTTGTGTGATTTGTTTTGGTCTTCCAGAGTTAACACCAGCACTTCTTATTATCCTCCTGTGTGGCTGCTGTGATTCCCAATACTTTATTTTGACCTCCTTACAGTCGTATATCTTGGAATTCACTGGCTGAAGTCAAGCTGGATTCTGCTTTTCTATTTTAGCTTCTCAGTTTCCAGCTCATTTTTCCAGGTGTGGCAGGCAGTTTCTTGCTAAGAATTAGAAGCTGGTGCTTGGGAGAAGGCTGTGGGAACCTGTGATGGAAGGAAGAGAAGGGGGAAGGGCCTTCAGGCACAAACAGCCACCAGAAAAAGATACAGACATTTGTAGGAGAGATGGCCAAGTAGATGATCAGGGCTGCCAAGTGACAGAGTAGAAACAGAAAAATAAGATTTTTTGGGTTTGGGTTTTTTTAAGGAAGGCCTAAGTTGTGACATTTGGGTAGAAGTCTGGGATGCTCAAACTCATAATAGTTGAGGGGGTGACAGCCAAAGGGGCAAGTCACAAGAGACCAGTCCCTCTGGATGGCCCTGGTGACCGCAGGATACCTGCAGAGCTTTGCTGACACCTTAATTACAATTATAACACACTTAACTACGCAACTCATTAAAATTAACATCATATCAGAATTAGTCATTTTAGTTGCTGCTGGTGGGTACAGGCCTATTTCTGTGGTGTGTGCTTGTCCTTCAGTCTTTTTAGCCATCAGGGTGGTTTGAGTTCCAGCTTCCAGTGTTGTGCTGATGACACATCTATGTGATTTTTTTCTTGACTACTCAAAGCCATTTAATCTCTTTGAATTTACTTTGGATGTCAACATTTTGAAATGTCTCTACGAAAATCTGTCACTATCCTCCTCATGTTTTACTTCATTTCTTTTGCCATCTGAGCTGTGCTTCTTGAAGGCGAGGAATTGCCCCTTTTTCAGGATCATGTTACACGTTCTGTTTACCAAGTCATCTTTTTATTACTTGGAAACATCTCACAAACCAGATACACAAAGAGAAAGAAATTTAAAAGCTTATCTTTGTAGCACGTTTTACTTTCCTCTGGATTTACCCCTGACAGAATTCAATTGCAAATAAAACAGCCTTTGAGTCAACTCTTAAAATATGAATAACGGGTTTCTAGCTCAACAGTATAGGCCAGCTCCATTCCTTCTTTTGCAATTGCCGGTGCAATTTGCTTATGATTTAATTTTAAATTGGACCTGTCCTGAACTTAGCAGGCTGCTTTAAAGTAAGAGCCTACATTTCTGAGTGTCTGAACACTCTTGGTGTCTCAATATTTGAGCAGTCTCCTTGACATTCTTGAATAATTTGGCTTACAAAGTTTAAAGTCAGGAATTTTTAGTCATAACATTTTAGTTGGAAGTTATCATTGATCTGATAAAAATTGAAAGCCTTTTTTATAAAGAGGAAGGATCTTGTCTGCTGTTTTATTAAAATTCTTAGAATAAAAGATTTTTTTGATTGAAAGGAACATGTGGGGATAGGAAATTAAAATAGAGAGTGGACAGATTATCAGTGGAAACAATATGCTAAAGTGATGAGGTATAGCATTTTTTAAAGATGGATAATAGATGAACTAGATGTTGGGAATTGATGAATTTTACCTCTCACATCCAGCTCTACAAAGACTCTGTCACAAGTCGATTGGAGTAACTGTGGTTCTGTATTAGGCACAGGAATTTTTTGGAGGAAGAAGTCTTTAAATGACGTTTTAGATATTGTTATCAGCTGATACTTGCCTAGATCTGTTGTGGTAATCCACCCTCAAAATTTTGCTCAAGGTACCACCTATTGCCTAATTTCCATTTTCTAGGAACTCTAATAAACCATAAATCAGACTTTTAATCCTGTACCACTACACTGAAATGGTCTGTTTGACCTATTGTAGGTTATGATGTGGAAAGTGCTTTGTTATTTAGTAGATGAGATGTCCCCAGCATCTGAAAAAGAAAGAATGTTTGTATGTAATGCCCTGTGCTTCTCCATGCCATTTGATAATATTGATCACGGAAGCTTCTCTCTTGCCTCCAGGAAGCTTGAGGGGTAAACAGAAACACCCTTAAATGACTTAGATCCTTCACCTCAGATTAAAGCCAAAAATTTGACTGGGGCAAATGGTTTTCCATGTCAGCAACCATCCCTTGAGAGCCTCTTCAAGGGTTATTCCTCTTCTCCCTTTCTAATGCATCTATGCAATTCCACTGAAAATTGGTGTTTATATATCCTGGTGGCTTTAAAAGAAATCATTTCTAGGCAACAGCTTTTTCTCATGGGTTCAGCATTTAAAATCCTGTCCTTTTCCTTATCACCTATTTTTTGGGTTAACGAGAAAATGAGATTCCAGTATTCATTCCTGCTGCCATCAGGCAGAAAAAACACTTCAGACAAAATCCCCTGAAAGGCTCAGCTCTGTAATCACCTGTCCTCTTCTGTTACATTCCTCCACTGGATCTCCTCTGTGCCACACCAAGGTCCAGCCACCAGTGGTTACATTATGGCAATTGATTTGTCATGTCCACCAGTGACTGTGAGTTATGAGATCCTGTTTGTCTTCTCTTACCATATCTGTGCCTTTGCTCTCATCCCATGAAATGCTCCTTCTGAACTGGCAAACTGCAAGGCCACTTCCTTTTTCTTATATAAAACCACTATTTTTTCTTTCTTTTCCCCTTTTTTTGTTTTGTTTTGTTGTTGTTGTTGGGTTTTTTTTCCTGCAATGCCCACAGGAAATCTAATGAAGTACTGGAACTATCTTTCATAAAGCAAACATTGCCATCAATTTCACCACAGGTCGGACCGGGCTGTAAACTCGCTCACTCATTATCTACGTGAATTTCAAATATATGTCTAATTGATTAAAAGTCAGTGGGACCTGGTTTTCCAAGTTACCCCAGGGCTTTTGAAAATTCCTCTTCATCAGGGATGAAATCAGAAATCAAATCTGCCTTCAATAAGTAACCATTTTCTATGTCTCTCCTTGCTACATGCTCTTTCATAACTTACTGGATTCCTATTGAGCCACAACTTACATTCACTCCTAAGGTCTGCAGGACGGTTTAAGTCCCTTAATCTCATGAGAGGCAATGATGTAGGTGTAGGTCTAAGAAAGGTAAAGGCAGCTTCCCATTCTGAGACTGCCAAGTAATGTGATTCTGTCGGTTGCACATGCAGGCCAACTGGAGGAACAAAAGTATGCCACAAGCGAAAGACTGAGGTGGTGAGGAAAGGTCAGGCCCTGAGCACTGGAAATTGGCCGCTCCTAAATCCCGATTTGAGAATATAAATTGACAGTAATCTTTTGGCCAGAGGTGCAGAGCTCTGTGACTGCAAGTCCTCATGGAAGCTGGTCCTCTCCTCTGTCAGCAGTTGGTCCCTCAGGAGTCACCTCTTCCAGCAGGACAGCTCTGCACAGCAGTGAGCATCAACCTGCTCCCACATGGGATTCTCACCATCATTCACGAGAGAAAGGAGGGCAGGCAGGAGCCAACGCTGCTCTGTCCATACCTGCAGCAGCTTCCGTGTCACCAGCAGGATGTCCCTGCTCACGAGTGACTCTCGCGCGCTCACGGTGCCCACGAGCCCAGCGCTGAGCTCTGACCTGTTGAAGGGAAGTGGGAAATCAATCACTTGTGCGTTTGGCAGCAGCATGTATGGGTATAGAAGTAATCACTGCAATCTAGCCACAATCTCTGGTGGGTATTTTGCTCCTCCTCTTCCTCTTCCTCTTCCTCCCCCATCCCAGTCAAAGGACAGCAGTTGCCTTGCAGTCCTCCAGATAGCGTTTCCAGGGTTTTTGCTTTTGTAGAGTAAAAAACTGACCCTCTCCCCGTGCCTCCTGCAGACTGCTTGTTTGCATCAAGGTAAACATTTAAATGTCACCTAAACATAAAAATAGGTAGGAGGCACGTTAAAGAAACTTCATCTCCTCTTCACATCAACACCACTAAATACATTGTTACAAGAGTGACTAAAACTGTCTGATAATATCATCAGTGGCAACTGGTCAGTTAAAATGTTTTTTAATTGTGACTTGAATGTGTTTATCAACCTCTTTTTGTGACATTAAAAAGACAGCAAGAGAAACACATGGAGACATTGTCCTCGAGGGAAAGGATTAATCATCAGTGAGTGAGCAGGCCTAAGCAGATGGTCAGCTATGCTTTCCTGAAGTCATTTCTTCTATCCACCATTCAGTGTCACTGCCAGAAATGGGAAGAAGTGTTATCTTGACATTGAACATCTTTATAATAAAATCACTAATTGGCGTCTAATACCAAAGGCTTTATAGCTGTAAAATTGCAGCAGAGGTAGCTAAGTGGTTGACTGGGTTTCATTTTAATAAATGCTGTTTTCCAAATCCTTCCTTAGTGCTGCCCACACTGTGCTATCACTGGGAGACCCCTCTGCTCTAATGGTGTGTCTGTGTTAGCTCAGCTCCAAACACAGCAACCAGGAGTGTTTTAACAGCTCAGCAGATAAATGTGATGCTGCCGTTGTGCTGCTATTTTTCATGTATTTCATGTAATGCTAGTATTTTACAGGAGATGTTCTTTAGGATTTAGTTCTCAGATTTTTCCTGTCTTTTTGGCAACCAGAAAGAGTCTGTCATAATAAATTATCACTTTTGGTCTTGGAAATATATTTTTATGAAAGCTGAAAATGTGTCAGCACTAGACATCCATGAAATTCTCAGGTTTTTTTAAGGATTTCTTTTTCTTTTATCCTCCTCACTTTAGCCAGGAGCATTTAGAGAAAATATTTCTCTCCTTAATAACCACCCACTTTTTTTTAAGGTACAACCAATTCTGGGATGGAAAGACTTACATTTTACAGCAGTTATGTGAATGTAGTTGTTGTTTTTAATACAATTTGAATGTGTGAGTCTTGTTTCCATCACTCATTTTTTCATTTAGGAAGTCTTTCATCACATGAATAGTGAGAGCCAGATTCTGGCTTCAGCACACCAAAGCCAGTCTGGAGTAATTCAGACACTCTGGGCTGTGCTTTGGTGGGGTTGAGGCCACGCTGAGGCTCGGCAGTCGCTCTCTTGAGAGCACCTTTAGTGGTGCTTGACCTCAAGGCATCCAATGTGATGCTGCTGTGCTGGAAACTGGGCCTGATCCGAGGTTCATTTAAAGCAGTAGAAAGAATCTTGTAGACAGTAATAGCCTCTCAAACCGGGTTTTCGATTCTTTCGCAGTGAAATTTGAAATTTGCAGAGAAGGTTAATGCCTGGAAAATTATATAAATATGTTATGTCATAATATTATATGTCCCAAAATATTGGTAAAGGGTGTTTTTCCCAGAGATTAGAGCATTAGTGAAAAAATAATGATTAACCTTTAAAATCAGATTGGCATTTCTTTTTTCTCCAAATGTAGAATTAATACGCATTTTTTAATCATTAGTGTAATTTTCAGGATGATACTTTTGTTCTTTTGGCTGTTGAACTGTTACGGCTGCTAGTAACCCTTCAAATTGTTTGCTTCATTCAAGCATTCTTTTTTGAATAATTCATTAGGCATTATTATCCAAGCGTGGAACACCTCATTTAGCACTGGTGATCTTTTCCTTATGTGTAGCTGACAGGCAATCAAAGTTTTTATCAGTGCAGAAAATTTGCAATTCAGAAATGTAGTTGCAGCAATTAGTAGCTATCAGGTAGCATAGGAAGGACAGCTTCATAAAAAGAGAGAGTTGAATGAGCTCAACTGATGTTAGCACAAAAGTAATGGATAAAACTAACCAGCTGTTTCTAAATTTACCAAATGGAACATTCCTTTTTCTCAGAATAGAGGCTTTAATTAACTTTGTGTTATGTGTGGCTTCACGAAAGGAGAAGTGAATAGGTGACAGAATATCCCTCTTTCGGTGCCCTTCACTTAATTTTGTAACTGTATTGCGGCGCCCTGCCGACGTACAGCTCCCTCCCTGTCTCACTGCAGGACAAGCCTCCAGGTTTCTCATTGCTCACCTTAGGCCCACTGGAGAGCAGTAAGTTTTTTTCAATGTGTGGCAGATCTTTTTTCTCTCTCTCTGTCTCTCACTGGTGCACAAGTATTGATGTTTTTATGCTGCTGCAAGAACCTTGCTGAAGTTTGGGCAGCAGAGGTGTTTCGTCGAGCACTCCCAGTGAACTCCCAGTGCGGCTCCTGCAGTGACCCTCAGTCGCAGAACATAAATAAGTAGTTCTAGGAAACAAGGTGGGGGGAGAGGTGGTGGAAGCAGGAGGAAGGAATGAACTCATAATTTCATATTTGATCAATTATTCTAGTCCATTCCCATCTTGCAGATCAGGTGACGTTTATGCTGGATTTAGCCCGAGGACTCGTATTCTGGAAAGCTGAAAGAGAAGAAGAAAGCCTTTGTGGCACTTACCATCTGCAGTGCTCACTGGAGTCCTGGAGGAGACCTGGGCATTGGTCTTCTTCCTGGGATGACTTCCCTGGTTTGCAATGGATTTTTTTCAGGATTTAACTTCAAAGACACTTGGTCTGCTAAGGGGATCCCAGGCCCTCACATTCTGTTGAGTGCTCTAATTGGCTCTAATTGAAAACTGGCACAGCTCCATTAATTCCTGCTATCATTTTTGGAAGTAAGATTGCTCCCTGACCTCCTTCATGGTTCTCGTTTGAAGGAGAAGTGTCCTGGCACTGGATCTCAGACAAGTCATGCCTCAAACAGCTCAGCTGCCCAGAGAGAGTGGCAGGCAGGAGAGGAAAGCCCTTTCCCTGGGGTCTGCCTCCGCACATGGGCTGAGCAGCACCCTGGCCACAGAGCAGGGAGCAGGGAAGGCTGGATTCCCTTCCGAGGTCCCTGACTCTCACCAAGCACTGGGAACAGAGGCTGCTGAGGGCATTTACTGGGGCCACATCTCCTGACAGCAGCCATGGCAAAGCTTGTGGCTCCACTCCTGTCCTGTCTCATCACCTTTCATGGGCGAAGTTTCAACAATGCTCTTTTGCTCTTTTACATGTCCTTCAGTGTCCAGGTGGAAGGAGAAGGCCCAAATTGCGGAACAGCCCAGCGGTTCAGGAACAGGAAGGTATGTGGAGTAAGGCACTACATCAAATGCTTACGTGTCATGGTCATGGAGACTGCAAAAACTGGGAGCAAACACGGGGAGTTCATTGCAGTGTAATTTAGAAGCATTTAACAGCTCCTCTCTCTGTGCTTATTGTGGGTCCACAGTATCTGAATAATGCTTTTAAGCACCGGTATTGAGCCACACACAGGGACTGTAATATTATTTTATCCCTTGTGTTATCTGCTTCTTTTCAGTGAGATGAAACGATGCCACGTTTCACATACTGTTTCTTCCCCTGACAGCAGCCACAGGGCTCAGGAAACTGCTCGGAGCAGCGTGGGCCATCTCCAGCAAACGCTCCCATCTGGGGAGGCACTTGGGAAGCCGCGGAGGAGGCAGGTGTGCAGCTGCCAACCCCCATTCCCCACAGGGAAAACTCTGCATTCCCAGCAAAAGGAACCTCCTGGCGCGCTCTCCCGTCTCGGGGGTCTGCCTGGCCTTTTGCTGACAGCGTAATTTCCTTAGGAGCTTCAGAGTCTGACATCTCTGTTCATGACCCTTTTTTCTGAGCAACATTAAGATCTGCTGCAGGTCTGGCAGGTGCAACGTCCGCTAATTGTGTCTGCATCGCCAGCCCTGATTCGAACACCCCCTCTAACATCTGAATTTCTACCTGGGCGATGCACAGACCTCCTTTTCTCCTGGAAGGAGTGCACTGCTCACTCGTGATCTCTTGGCCAATGATCTCCTGGTGAGGAGAAACGTATAGTTAGGAAATTTGCCTGAGCCATCACTGTGAGAGCTCATCAGCACGCCTGATGGAACTGAATAGCATTTGCCAGCCTGAATTATGGCTGGTGTCACAGGCACAACCAAAGCTCTTTTGTAAGATGAGCAAGGAGACATCTACCTCAAAAAGCCAAAAATAGTTGATGTAAACTTGACTGAAGTGGCCATCTGAGGTGGTGAAAAGCAGCACAGTGGGAATCCACAGTGACCAGACGCTGTGCCAGGCAGAGGGTGAGTCTGGGCTGACGAGCTGCTATGGCAGGGAGCTTCCCATCCCTTGCAAGCCAGTGAAGCATGCCTAAGCTGGCACTGATTACTCATCCCTGGCACTCGTTACTCTGCTCCAATTCATTTCTCAGAATTAAATAAGATTTTGAGACCATGCTTTATTCATAATAAAGAAATAAATTTATGATTTCTCTGTGATCACTACCCCAACTAGCCACTTAATTGACATTTTAAATATAAATAGTATATTAAAATAACAGTTAATCAACACTAGATTTGTGTCCCAGCTGGTTCTCTCTACCACCAAATGCTGAGAGGCTTCTGAAATCCCACGTTATTCTTGATGTCACAAATATATGTGTATTGATTTTAATGTTGGGAAAAGCTGGAGAATTTTAGGGAAGGTAAACAGAGAAAGCTAAAACTTAAAAATCCTGAGATTTTTTTCCCCAAGACTTAAAACTCTCATCATTTCTAATTAAACAGGCCAGTATAGCTCATTTGGATTGTGAACTAATAGGTGCTTCTAAGACTGAAAGAAATCGTCTTCTGCACACCCTGGCTTTGCTAGAGAGTGGAATTAGACCCAAAGTATAGCTCCTAATGTTTCTTCATTTTTTGTGGGTTTGTTTTTTGTTTTTAATGGAACCAGCTTGATGTTGTAGCAAAATTAGGCTTCAGCAGTGAGACACAAGGGTGAATGAGAACCTTTATTTGTATAGCCCAACCATTCTTCCCTTTCAACGCTCTTTCAGTTGCCACCCGAGTTCCCAGGTTAGGCATAAATACTTCACCGATGTTTTTCAGAACTGTGTAGGGCTGATTCCAGTTCTATATGGCTGATGCAACAATATGTTGGATTGAGTCATTCCTTATGTTTAAGCTCAGGTTAAACAGCCTTTTGGACAGTGAAAGTCACACAGCCCAACACTGCTGCTGCTGCTCCAAATCCTACAGGAAAGGTTATAAGGGTTTTGAGGTCTGTTGCAAGGTGTGTAGTCCTAAATTTATAGCACTGAAGTGTGAAGCCCCTACTGCAAGGTGCTGATAGAGGGCATTGGGTTGCTTTTGTTTTCTGAAAATCTCCCTTTTGCTTCCTCCTTCATCAGCAGAGGAAGTGGCTGAGCATAAGCACTTATTCAACACATCTCTCGTTATTGTTGTTATTATTTTGGCAGAGATTGGTCTGTATTCACTCCCACCTGGGTGTGGAGATGCCAGCATGATGATTTGTCCTCTGAAACTGAACCAAACCCTCTGATAAATACTCAAGTTATGGGGAAGGACTTCTCTGGCCAGTCAAAAGTTTCAGAGAAGCTTAACTCAGATGAATCCATTGGCCAAGAAGGGCAAATTTCCCTAACGAATTTCGCTCCTAAACTTTTCTGATAATTTAGAAGAGACACTGGTCACTGAGGTCATGATTGAGTAAGCAGAGCAGGAGAGCAAAATCCCCCAGTGATTGTTTCCCAAAAACTACTGTGTAACCATTCCCACGCCCAAGACATACCGTTCCATCTGGTCTCATGGCTTTTTTCTAAGG
This sequence comes from Cnemophilus loriae, assembly GCA_013397755.1. Lineage (NCBI taxonomy): Eukaryota > Metazoa > Chordata > Aves > Passeriformes > Corvidae > Cnemophilus > Cnemophilus loriae. Next base: position 50,074 of record VZTF01007970.1, on the reverse strand, counting down.
GCGGTTTCTTTCTTCTCTAATTATTTTTTCACAAATCAAATGAAGTCATTACACAGTCACAGAGCATTAATCACCTTATGTAACTTCAGAGTAGTGACACACAAAAATATAAGTAATAAAAATAATAAGAGATGATGATGCGTTTGTGGAAGGAACTGCAAGGCGAAGAAATTGCTCTGAATGTGTCACCACTTTCTCAGGTGTATCACAGAAGTATAAGGAAAGTCATGTCACCCTGAGGTTCTCTAAAACACCTGAGATGTAATCCCTCTAAAATCCAGCAGAAAAGCCATTTTATGTATTGTTAGGAATTAATTACTTTGTAGGTATAGATTTGAGAGATAACTGAAGCACTAAAGACTAGAAAATATATTTCAAAAAAGAGATGGACGGCTAAGCACGTTTCATGCCAACATGAAGCCAACACGAAGCCACCATGACTTTCCTGCCAGCAGGACTTTTCCTGTGACTCCACTGGAACGTAAGAACAACCATAAGGGCTCAGAGGAAGGCATATCCCAGCACCTTGCCCCCAGCAGGGGCCACAGCGAGTGCCTGGGCTAGAGAGGGAACAAGGCATCTATGATATTTACATACTCTCCTAGTCTCAGACTGGGTTTGATTCAAGAGCCTGCCTGAGTCTAATGCAATTTGTCTGTTTTAGTGCCCTCAGTAAATCTCTTTCAAGTGCTTGTCCAGTCTCCCCTTTCCAAATCCACATCAGCTGCTGGCAAGGATGAGGAGCAGATTACAAGATTCTGCATCTTGCTTCCTTTCGGAAAAAAATAAAAACCCTTCTGGAGACCCACTGTGGTCAGCTATCTGGGGACTTCCTTTGGTAATTTCTGAATGAAAACCTCTTTTGAACTGTTCTGATAAAATGCCTCTGAGATGAGAGGAAATATTGCAAAAAATCACGTAAGGTTTCTATTGCTCATTTCATTTCAGCATTGACGTATCACCAAATACGTATCTTTAGGTTTTACCTTTGCCTTGTGTGAGAAATGTCAGTGGATACTAGGCATGGAAGTAGCTCACAAAATGTTAGTAGCATTATGGTAAAACTCAGATTACCAGCTGGTCTAGAGTTACGTGTTTTAAATGACCTCCATCCTATCCCTTTTGGAATTGCCTGGCATTCCTATACACAGATACCACATTTTCACAAGTATGCAAAGAAAAAAAAAAAAAAAGCATTGGTTGAGTTCTGTAATCTGAACTCCTTGGGGATTTTTAGTGTAGCCCAGCAGTGTTCTGTGTTGTCCCTGTAGTGAGGGACTCAGCACAAAGTTCAGATTTGGAGTTAAATTTCCACCTGTCTACGATTGTTATGGCCCATTCTATTTTGTGTAGGTCCTTCCCCAGAGATAGACAGGATTTCAACAGGCCACTCTGAACATGGTTAAGGATGCATAACTGGGTAGCCCTGTGACTCCCAAGCACTTTAGACCAAAAGCTCCTTTAGGTCCTTAGCCTAAGTCTGTTAGGAGATGCAGACAATTGTGTTGGTGCCTCAGAGTGATGACAGCAAAGAAGATTATTGAGTTGGTAGTCTGTGAAAAAGGAATAAAGTTCAGTTTGGTCCAGAAACTAGAAAAATATATAGCTAAAACATTTTAGGCGCTGCTAGAAAATATATCTGTCTCTGTATCTATTTTTTATACACATGAAATGAACTGTAGAACTTTCTTATGTGGTTATACTTACCTGTGTTCTTTCTCATTTGAGGGGCATTCCACAAGGACTAAGGAGCATTGTCATGATTTATTGAGACAAGAGTGTCTTGTCAATTAACGGCCTAATTGCTGTGTTGAGATTGTATCAGAAATATCCCACACTTCAAATTAATCCTGGATTATAAAACTTTCTGCTGTGGCTGTATACTTGTAACACTCCTCTCTAAGTGCTATCAACAGCCTTTCCCTTGCTGTGTTATCCAGTGCCTTGATTAGAGCAGAACACGTGCTCTGGTGAGTGTCGAGCTTTCCTGTTCCTCTGCTCCTGCTGCAGTTCCTGTGGAAAAGTTCCTGATGCTAAAGAGAGACTGTACCACTCTGAACCATGGGCATGCAGGAACAGCACAAGGTGTTGCCAGCTATGAGAAAGAGAGAAAGAGAGAAAGAAAGAGAGAGAGAAAGAGAGAAAGAGAGAGAGAAAGAGAGAGAGAAAGAGAGAGAGAGAGAGAAAGAGAGAGAGAAAGAGAAAGAGAGAAAGAGAAAGAAAGAAAGAGAGAAAGAAAGAAGGAAAGAAAGAAAGAAAGAAAGAAAGAAAGAAAGAAAGAAAGAAAGAAAGAAAGAAAGAAAGAAAGAAAGAAAGAGAAAGAAAGAAAGAAAAGAAAGAAAGCAAGCCTGTTTTCAAATCCCTGCAAATGGGTTAATGCTGTTGCTAGGAAAAGATTTGCCCTTTTACAGATCCAAAGGGAGGTAATGTGACAGTAAGGAGTAGAGGCCCAGCAAGGTTTTAAGTTTTTGTGTGACTTTTATTGCGGGGAAAGAAAGGGCATTGACAACAACAGCTGCCTGTAGCACAGCTTCCCCTCCTTTTTTTTTACACTTGACTTCTAATATGGATTCCAGGCATGATTCAGCAAACAGAAGGAAGAAGATTTTTACAGACATGGACTGGCAGTATTAGGAAAAAAATGGTGCAAAAAAACCCAACCCTAGAATAGTGTAATGGGCTTTCTTTGATACATCTAAATTTTGGATCTTAACAATTTCACATAAGCCTTAATTTGTAAGAGTTTTGAAGGTCTCTTGCTTTAACTGCAGAGTCATTTGCTGAGAATGCAGGCTTGGTCTAATTGGGCTCATTGCTCTGGTTCAGAAAAGGTCCCAGCTCACCTCCAGCCTCAAAAGGAAAAAGATAAAACCACTAAATTGCATTATCTGGAGATTCATTTTGGTCTTGTCTAAGGACATGGCAAATAGACAGAGAAGGATTTTGTGATCCAGAAATGCCTGAAATGGTGCTGACAGCTGCGGTGCTTCATCCCTCCTTCTTAAGTGAGTGCTCCCTTTCCAAATCTGGGACAACATTTTTAAGCTTGAGGAACAGATTTTTAAAGACAACAGCAAACCTCAGGAGCTCTTCCAGCCTATCCTCGTACCCCAAGAGGAGAGCAGCTGTTTCTAAACCATATCTACTGGACTGAAACAGGTATATACACAAGCTAGTCACCTTACGTAGGCAGCTATGAGGAATAAGGGTTGCCTGCATATTTAGTTGAAATCACACTGGGCACACATGAGTACAGGAAAAGAAGATAAATAAGACTTCTGAGACAAGCAGAAACTTGATCAGTGTGGGAGTGATTGATTTTTTTCTGATGCTTGTGAGAGTTGGTGGTTATTGTATTTTAGCATGTGATTAGAACAGCTTACGTTTGGGTATTGTTGAAATCTAATGGACAGTGGATAATCTTCAGCAATTTAAGTGTGATTTAAAATGATTAATGTCTCCTTTTGTTGAAGTGGTGGCACAGTCAGGTGAGGTCCCTGGTGGCTGAAAAAGGGAAACTTTGCACCCATATTTTAAAAGGGAAGAAAGGAGGACCCTCGGAACTACTGACCTGTCAGCCTCACCTCTGTGTGTGGGAAGCTCATGGAACAGATCCTCCCAGAAGCTCTGCTAAGGCACATGGACAGCAGAGAGGTGATTCAGGACAGCCAGCACGGCAGGTCCTGCCTAACCAACCTGGTGGCTTTCCATGATGGAGTGACTACATCAGCGGGCAAGGGAAAAGCCACAAATGTCACCTATCTGGACTTCTGTAAGGCATTTGACATGGTGCCCCAAAATCCTTCTTGCAAACTGGAGAGAGATGGATTTGAAGAAGAGAAGGTTCTGGGGGCACCTTACTGTGGCCCTTATAAGAAAGAAAGGAAAAAAGTTTTAAGCCAGGCCTTTTGGGATAGGACAAGGGGTAACGGTTTAAACCAAGAAAGGATAGATTTAGCTAGCTAGCAGGAAAACACTTTTTCCAGTGAGGGTGGTGAAGCACTGGTACAGATTACCCAGAGAGGTGATAGTTGCCCCATCCCTGGGAACATTCAAGGGCAGGTTGGATGGGTCTCTGAGCAGCCTGATGTAGTCAAAGGTGTTCCTGCCCATGGAAGTGGGGTTGGACTACATGACCTGAAATGTCCCTTCCTACCCAAACCATTCTTTGATTCTATGTCACAGGTAGAAATCATTTACGCAGCTGATAAGAGCAATACTGTATTGACAGCAACATTAGAAGGAAGCCTGTAAATTATGGATGGCAGCACAGGCTGTCATAAAGCACTTTGCAACTTTAAATCTCCAGAAGCTTGTACCGATAGTGTCCACACCTCCACCTTCTTCTCTTCAGTAATTGAACACTACTCTTTTGTTAAAAAACCAAAAATCTATTTAAACTGGCAAGGTCAGTTCCAACATTTTTCATTACCACATGTGTCCTCTAATTTTTTGGGAAATCTTGAATCCACACATTTTGTTGTTTCTGGGACTGGCAAAGGAACAGTAGAGGAGTGACTGGTGGAGATTGCAGAGTGCTGGTGTGTGCACAGAGCTGTGAATACAGCTACCATTTCCACACTAAAGTTTTAATAATGCTTTCATTTTCTCTTAAGATTATCAGAAATTGAGACTCATCCCTTGCGATCCTCGTGTTAATTGTGGCTGTTTATGATAATAACTTTCTTGATTATTTTGGATGATTTGAGTTCTGAGACTTTTCTCATATCTATGAGTGCATCTTCATATTTTAAGATATGAAAATTGCTCTGGTGTATTCCTGTTAAATTGCATGGTAATAACTATAACAATATCCCCCATAAATTATGACTGTGGAGACTTACTTACTTGTCCTTGCCTCAGCTAATTATATTTCACCCTCATCCACTTTTTTCATGCTGTCACTTCAAATGTATATTTTTTGGTTCTCTAGCTCTGCGGTAGCTCTGGTGCATTCCCTGACAGCAGGGTGGGTTACAGTTACAGTGGGGACACTTGCTGGACTAAATGAACCGAAATGAAAGATATTTTAGTCTCTTGACATACAGCCATCCAGTAACTGTATGGAAAGCGCTCGTATTTTTCATGATCGAGTACTTCTGACACATAATTCAAAAGCCCAAAATTAGGCACATCTGGGGACAGGTTCAGTGCAGAGGCAGCCCAGACAGGCCAGACATTTCACCACCTTTTTATTTAAGGGCTGGGCTGCTGGTGTGAAGCCCATCATGAGGACCAGGCTCTCTGGATTATGCATAGGAAGGAATGGGCTGCCCCGAAGGGCAATCTCTAACATCTTGTCCCTCTTGAGGCCTTAAACAGCTGCGAACCTGAAGGGTGGGATTGTGCTTCAGTCTCTGCCCAGGTGAGCTCTCCAGAGCTCAGCTGCACTTCCAGCATGCTTTATGTTAAAGGCCCTCAACGTGAGGGCACTTGCCCCAGAAGTGACTGACACGTATTCAAGTCCCTCCCCAGCCTAAAAAGATCCAAACTGTTACCTTCCAAGGAGAACAACTGAACCCAGGCAGCACCCAAATTACAGACAGCCTTCCAGCTAAATTTCTATTTATTTTTAAAAGCTATTTACCCTTAAAAAGACCATTCTTCTAGAAAGCATTTGGCTCCTGGATTTGTTTGGGGTGTGGGGATGTTGTTAGAGAGCAGCCTTGCCCGGTAGAGCAGCACTTTGTTGAAAGGGCAGGTCTGGATACGTATGTTCTGGGGCTCCAGAGGAGCTGAGGACACAGTGTCCCCCATCCCCATGCCTTCTGCTGCATTGTCCCAGAGGAGCAGTGCTGCTGTTCAGAGACCCCTTTATTTAAGAGTGCTGTTTTCAGTGAGGGTTTTTAACACTCGAGTAAGTGCCATAGTACCAATGTGACATAAGTTACGTAGCACGGGAGGGAAGGTGTGTTCCCTCACTGAGGATGCCTCAGCTCACCACCTACACTTCTGCCATTTTTTCCTTTCCAAGGCATTTAAAGCTCTCTACAACACCCCATTTTGCCTTCCATGTCCTGGCAAAAAAAAGCAGTAAAAAAATTAAAACTTCTCAGAGGGAGGGTGATTATTTTTTGTTGAAACACTTCTTTGCTCGATAAACAATGAGGTATTTCAGTCAGATTTAAACACACAATTTCCAAAAAATTTACAAGTTATTCTGGTGACATTGTTAGTGTATTAGCCTTTCTGTTCTCTCTCTGGCTTCTTCTACTGTCAGATACTATCAGAGTACCTAAGCATCTCACGCATAAAATCAATAGCAAAAGTAAAATCTCTGCAGGGGTTCATACTCTCTGGCAATGCTCTCTTCTCACTGGTAAAAAAATTTTCTTGAGTCAGGGCTTTTCTCTCGATTTTGAACAGCGAAGAGGAAAATGTTTAACAATGTTTGTGGTGTTTGTGTCTCATGAGCTGCATGTGCAGAAAAAGGGCCCTTGGAGGTACCAGCGTCTCCTCCTGAAGGCTGCCCGGTGAGGTGGGCACCCGTGTGCCCACCCAGCCCCACTGCCTGAGGCGACATGGGCTGGGGACAAGGACGTGGCTGACCACAGGCTCTGCCCCAGCACAAGTGGGACCACTGCCTGCAGCAGGGCTGGGTGGCCTTTGCACCACATGGTCCCTGCCAGCCCCAGGGCTGCTGTTCCCAAAGGGGTCAGCATAACCTCCTGCATGAACCTCATCTGACTTCCACACCTTCCCTGAAAAGTTGCATTTCTGTTAAATTCAGCACTTTTGTTTGTTTCTTAAGCCCCCTCTCACATCTGTCTGTCAAAAGCACTTCACAGGTTGATTTGCCTCCTCCACACCTTTTTGCCATGGTTCTCTCCCTGAGGAGTCTCTTTTTCAGGATAAATAGATTCTATTTAGTTTCTCCTCATATGGAAGCTCTTCCATACTTTGGAATATTCTCACGTCTCTTGTCTAAAACTTATCGCCCTCCCCTTTTTTACAGTGAGAGATCAGGAGGGCAATGAATTACCTCAGGTATGGATGCACCAAGGCTTGGAGCAATGGCATAATGATGTCTGCTGTTTCTGCTATCTCTGATTTCATCTTTCTGTGCACAGGGACACTGATGAAACCCCTCTTAAAAATGTCGCCAATGTCATCCTAGATTTTTCTTTTGTATTGTCATTTGTGCTGCATTTTAGAAAGGAAGAAGTATTTTTAGTAACACATGAGGCATAAAAGCAGGTGCTGCATCTTTCAGTTTCACAATTTAACCCAAATGGCTTTCTGTGTCATTAGCTTCATGCAGCCCTGCTGAAAAGAACTATAAACTACAATCTAGGCTAGTTTTTTTCCACATAAAATTTCCAGCAGCAGCATATGTGCTTTGTCATGTAGCTGGGGCTGGTCCAAGGCATGCAGGAGTTGGATGGGATCGTGCCTGGGCTTTCCTGCAGTGCTGCGCTCATGAGAGCTGCCCAAGGGCTCCCAGGTTTTTTTCAGCAAATCAAACACTGGTGGGCAGACCCACACGTGCAATGGGTCCAGGCTAAGGGAATTTAGTGCCAGAGTAATTTGGTTCCCACCCCTCCCGCACCATGACGGATTTCCCTCTGAGAGGCCCGTGCAGAGCTCACACTCAGGTTGTTCATGGTGATGGCCTCTGCAAAGATGTGAGCTGACACCAGCACCCGTTTCACGTGCAGCTGCTCTTAACTCAGCCCTCCTCCGTGCCGCCCACCCTGTGCCATCCCACATCAAATAAAACTGTAGATGCAGTTTCCACTACTGACACTGATATGGGTTAACCCAAATTTGGGGAATCCAAGCTAAAAGACAACTGATCCTTCAGAAACTGCAGGCTATCCACCCTCGGAAAACAAGTGTTACCATGGATTTCCCTAAATTATGCTCGGGGCAACAACCTCCTCTGGCCAGGGAAGCAGCTGCTGGTTCTTTCATTGCTAGTCCTGGAGCAAGCATATTTCAGCCAGAGTAGAAAATCTGAGACATCAGTTTGTCCTGCTGATTGGCAGCTTTTGCTTCTGCAGTAAGTGCAGGATATTTGTCAGGATGCTTTGCAAGCAGTCACCTCTGAGTGCTCAGCAGAACGGAGCACGGTCTCACACGCGACCCTTTCTCGACTGTGTCACTGCTGCTGTAAGCCTGAGAAGCTGTTCTCACTACAGTCCACAAAACTCGTGTGCTATGCCGACCCACAGCCCATTTCCCAGTTTATTCCGTGCTGCAGGACCAGTAGCCTGGTCTATGTTGTGTACCAGGAAAGGTGTGAGCAAGACTGAAGCTTCATGAGTTGCTCTTTGTCTTTGCCACAGCCATGGTGAAGCGCACGTGGTGAATCAATTCAACGATCTATTGCCTCGCCTTTCCACCAACTTCCACCAGAAAAGTGGAGCCTGTTGTGATGCTACAAGGCTTGAACTTGGGATCATTTACAATAGCAATGTTCATTCACTATTATTCTGTTGAAGCAATGTAAAAGGACAAGGCTTAATTTGTGAAATGGGCCATCTGTTCCCATACAAACTGCATAATAGAATGCACAACTATTTCAATTAATACAGTAAACCATCTTTAAGCAATACAGATGATTTTGTGTAAATTTTTGACTGCAGAAGATACCATCATCCTTTGCTCTAATTGTTCTTGATTTTACCTTCTTTTCTTTTTATTTAAAGGAAAGGAATGACAACTTGTCTCGCTGGAAGAAAAGTTTGCTCATAGGTGGATCAGGAATAATTAGACTGAATGGTACTGCAAAACTCCAGCAGACAAGATATCTCCATTACAGAGAGTAATGTTGTCATTTCTTTGACCATCCTCCCATCAATCCATCCATCAACAAATTAAAGTTGGCTAAAGAGCCACTTATCCTGAGTGCTTTTCACCCCGATTGCTGTCAATCTAGGTAAATAAACACTTTCCCTAGGCAGAGTTTACATATTTAACCATGTTTCGGGAGACAGTCCCCTTGCTACGCACACATGCAGCAAACCACACACGTTTATTGCTGTGTTTCCTGACTCACCTCACCCACATACTGCAGCTTCATTGAATAAGCCCTGCTCCCTCTGCCTCCCTTTGGTTTGTCTTTGAACATGGAATGACTGGGATAAAGTTGCAATAAAACTTGCAGACTGAAAAATGTCTAGAAATTAATTTTATTCCCTTTGGTTGGAAAAGCCTGGTATCCCACGCAGGATGCACAGCAATAACGAAGCAAGGGTATGAAAGAAAGAAAACCTAAAAAGCAGAGTTTTATCAGTCAGGCTTTGAGAAATATGACAATGCTACTGCATCTGACTTCCATCATTAAAACATGACACCACAGATTACTTTAGGGCTTCATGATGCACATAAACATGATATAAGCAGCATTTTATTTGCTATCTAATAAATATGTATGTGCCAGTGAATGCACTGTTGAAGATATTACTTTCTTCCCATTATTTATTTTTCACTTAATTGATACGCAGTGTGGTTCACACTCTGCCTGCTGCCTATCAGGCAGAGGAAAAGGAGTAGTGGTCTCAGTTACTGGTGTTAATGCGTGCCTGGTGCTCTTCATGAGACACTCAGGACACACATGAGCACAGGAGGGTGACATTTCCCTCGGACCCAAGTCGATAGGCTGTGCACCACCGACAGGGGCTGCTCCCAGAGCCAGCTGCTGCTACATCCGAGCGTGACTGAGAACAAACGCTCTGCTGAGGGCAAAGCTGGAGAGCTGCTAGGGAAGCGTGAGAGGAGCAACCCGAATTGTCCTTCTCGGTCATTAAGGGCGATCTGTCTTTCCCTCTCAAACACCTTGTAAATGTGACAGCTCGCTGGGACTGGCCAAGGAGTGACAAGTTCAGTTTTCATGGTTGCACAGCCAGGACGGGAGCCACGAGAGCAGGGGGTGGGCACCTTCCAGCCCTGGTGCTCCCCTGTGCAGTGCCAGTGAGCTGGGCACAGCTCTGCCTGCCTGATCCCCACCATCTATCAGTCCTGCAGGCTGCCTCTGTGCTGCCTCGTGCCCCTTCACCTCAGGAAGAAGGGTGATCTTGTCTCCACAAAACAATCATCTCTCAGTGGTTTGATTTCCCTACAGCGAAGGCAGGACACGAGAAAATGCCTTGGCACTGGCAACGCACATATTGGATGATGCTGCAGTGATATCAGTGGAAAACGGCGGTTTAAGAGATAAGGATGGCTCTCCTGACAAGGTAGAGTCACAAACAGCACTATGGCACTGCCACTGATCCCCTCCCGAAGCCAAAGCAGACTCCAAACAGCACCTCCACTCATTTACCTCCAACTTAGTCAGCGTCGAACACCTCACTGGTCACAGGCTTCTCTCCTTGATGCAGTTAAAGCAGAAGCAAAGGAAGGTCTGGCTGTCCACACACAGCGTGTTCCAAGTACAGAAACATCTCCTGAGGCCACAACTCTGAAACAGCCATTCCAGAGTCTGCTCCCCGGATTGCTCCCCCTGCTCCACGTGTGCTGTCTCGCTGTGGAGTGGCCTCTCTCTTCCGGAGAGGCCGTGCACCCCCTGAGTTTGTCAAAGGCAGGAGATGGCACAGCTGAGCTCTGAAAGTCATCACAGGTGACGCTTTGGGAGAAGAGAACTCAGTGAGGACACCTTCCCCACGGACTGCAACAGAGCAGACATGGTAAGTAAGTGGCATAACCTTTCCTTACACCCATCTGTCTCCCTCCTGCCTGTTCTTGGGAGCTCAAGGCAGGAGTCTGCTGTAACGTGATGAAAAATATGCTACTTTTTCCCCCTTTTAATAGACATTAAGCAATAGGTGCCTTCCTTTCCTCTGCCAAAACAACTCAGTTCTTCTGTCTAGACAAAAAAGGGCAGCCAGATGATGGATTTATACTCCTGATATTTAATCAATCCCTACCTCAGATTTCGTTCCTCAAATGCAACCATAAAACTGGTGTGAATCTGCTCCTGCTGAGTTCAGCAGTTGAACCTCAAGGTTCCCTACCACCCCAGGAGCATCCACGCCTGTCCTGCCCGATGCCCCCACCTGTGACAGGTCCTTGCACCACGTCCCCATGAAGCTGTGCACCTGTAACGTGGCATTCTTTTCACAAACATGTCCACAGTCACAGGGGAGAGGGTCAAACATGCAGAGGCAGAGCAGCTGGTTACAGATCTGGGAGTCAGTGGGGGTGCACAGAGCTGAAGGAGTTTGGTTTCCCCCTCTCCAGCACTCACAGGGGACGCTGACAAATGTTCCCACCGTAGCCAGCCATTCTGGGGGTGTTCTCTGGCATCTGCTGCCCTCATCCTGCAGCAGAGTCGGTGCCTCGCTTTGCCCAGAGGAAAACAATTCCCATCCTGAGGATCTTGGCAAGGTACTTGGGGTGCCTCATCGCATTCCCTGCGTTTCACTCACGATGAGATGCTGTGGTTCTCGGCTCGCACTGCCCGCCCGCGCATCAAACCTCAGCCACGTCTTCAGCACTGATATTCTGACCAAGCTCTTCCAATTCCAGCGTGGATGGCTCCCTGCTTGTCCCCAGAGGTGGGTAAGATGGCTGATCCGATGAGGCAGGAGTGGCCTCCATCCTTCAGCGCTTGATTTCCTCATCTTAACTCTGCATAAACACCACTTCTTTGCATCTATTTATACTCAAGTTTAAGTGCCTGTGCAAATTATAGCACAGACAGCCAGAACAGAAATGAGGCATTTAAATGGTAAATAAACACTGCCTGTGCATGGTGGTGCTTTTATAAATAATATCCCCTTTTAAGCTTTATTCTCTTCCATAGAGGAGCATCACTTTTCAGAACATCTGAACCCACAAACATCACACATCAATCTCTTCATATGCTTATTTAAAGAGCATATCAAACTATTTCTGCAAGCAAAAGGACTAAATTATCCATGAATTCCAGATAACCATCCTTAACCCAGAAAATGTCAACAGTTTTCTGTAACAGTAGTCCCAAACATGGCAGCTGTCGAGGTTGGAATGCTCCCATTTAGGAGTGGGAAAGCCATATATTTCTGGGACAGGCTCACCACCGAACATGTTCTGATTTATTAGCACAATATATTCTTTTTATAAATTTGGTCCTCTAGCAATTCCTGGATAGCTTTTGCTGTTGCCAACTAAAATGCAAAGTAATAGAAAACCTCCCAGCTTGCTTTATTCTTTAACTCCTGTCCATCTTTGCATGATCTCTGGATCTAAAGCCACCTTCCTGATGGTTTTTATTGCAATGTTTACAATGCAGACCTATGAGCATCTACTAAATTCTGCTTGTTAGGCTTGTAAGAATTACTGCCCAAAACTACCCAACAAGCAGACATCCAGATTTGTACCTGAAATGTTTTAGTGAGGATGCAGGTGGTTCGTGTGCACAGTCTCAGCTACGGAGCTGGGTGCTGTTTCAAACAACAAATGTCCATGTTTAAATTCTGACTGATAGGAAGCACTGACCATAGAAAAATGTGTTTCTGAGCCCCAGATTTTGGGAACGGGTGATAACACTGTACAATCTGTAGCGCTACATTTGCTCTGAACTATCTGCAGATCCTTCACCACAGGTAGCAGGGAAGTGGGTGTTTTTATGGTACGTGTGCAACCAGGAATCGAAAAATAGTCAAAATTTTCTAACTGCTGTCCAGAGGCTACCAGCTGCTAACCAGTCATGCAGCACAGTCATTCCTAGCCTTTGCTTTCATGGAGTGAGTGGCATGTGGAAACAGAGTGTAGTCTTTGCTGTTTCCTGAGCTCCCAAAATGCACAGCCTGGTGAGGACCAGCTGGCTTTGATTTCCTGCCTGCCCCATACTCCATATTTAGTAAAAATGTGTGGGGTAACTTCCCCATGGGAAGATGATGCAGGTGTTGTCATAGTATGAAATAAGCAGTCAGGAATGAATTTGTCCAAATTGCTCCCAAAGTTGATAAGACACCGGGGAGCTACTTTGCCTTCCAGCCAGCAGGTCCCTGCGGTAAGGGCAGCGATGGTGAGCGTGTCTGTGTTGTGGCAGAGCAGTTCCTGGCTTCAGGGCAGATGCAGCCACCCATGTCCCACACTGCTGTCCACTCTTCTGGGCAGCCCAGGCACAGATGGGGATGGATGTAGGGACAAACAATGACTGGGCCTGCTGAGGGATGTTCCCAAGCAGTCCCCGGATGTGTTTGCAAGGTGCCATGTAGAAGCTGGTGTTGCTCAGCCCTGCAATGCCTGTCCTGTGGCTGCAGAGCAGGTGTCACTGTTCAAAACTGCCAACCTGCCTTTCTCTGCAGTTTCAACAAACGTGATGGAAATGCCAATTGCAAGTTCTTTTCAGCATGACTGTGTTTGGTCTCTTTTTGTCTCATAATCAGAATCTGGTGGTGGAATTTATTGTAGATGCAGTTTTGCCATCGTGCTGTAAGATGCAGAACTGAGAAAATATTGAATGCTGTGAGAAAAGGGCTGAGGCAAAACACATGAGTGGTATACAGGCTCCTCCTAATGTGGTCTCTCAGAGTGGATAATAATATAAACATTCATCCATTAGAAAAAAACTACCCTTTACTGCCCCCCATTAAATACATTGGCAGTCCTATTAAAATACAAGTCAGATTTGTGTTTAATGATCTTGAAAGGAAAGTAATTGCTAGAGTATTACCATTCAAATGTTCTTACAGCAGCATATAATATTTACAGTCTAAGTGCCACTTCTGAGTGCTGTGTGGCACTGGAGATTGCCCAGCCTCTTCAGAGAGCCTGTGTGCCTGAGAACCAGGGTACAAAGAGGATTCGCTCTCTGAGCACTGGAGAGGCTGTGAGAAACAACCAAGCAATGGCCTGCATCATTTTTCAATTTTAATAACCTCTTGAAAGGAAAAAAAACCTGACAAAACCACTCCAGCCCTGCGAAGGCAGGGCTTGAACACCACAACTGCTTGCTCGGGTGAGGAGTTCTGCTGTTACTAATAGGAGCTGAGCTCCTTGCTCTGTAAGCACCATGTGCCAGCAGCAGGACAAAGTCATGCTGAGATCTGTCGTATTCTCCTCTACATTTTTGACCCCTGACACTGTCTTAGTCAACATCATGGATTATTCTATTTGTATTGAATTCAACTTTTAAATATGTTTTTGTGGGAATATCCTCAAACTAAAATTCCATGTGGTGAAGGAAGAGGGAAATGTGAAATTAAAGAGGAAGCAAAAATATTTTTATTATGTTTATTTTTACAAGTCTATCAAGAGTAAACCAGGGGAGTATTTCATAAAGCACAAAGCAAGAATGCCACAAAGAATATCAGAACTTTCTCAGTGGGAAAAAGTGAGGTCCAAGTCCTCTTTTCCATCTCTCACCTGCCTTGCCTATCAAGGTCTTGGTCCCTCAGGTTTCAAGAGGGATGGTAAAGGACTGGGATCTGTGTCTGTGTCTCACAAGTGACTCACAACAGCAGGCCCTGGAGGGAAAAACTGCTTGGCAAAGTCTGCCCCTTGCTCTGTGCTTGTACAAGATCAGCTGGGGAGGCCACAGCCAGCACTGAGACCTCTGCACCCATCTGTAAGCAAGATTAATTAAAAAATACTAACGAACTCAAAATGTCTAGGGCATTGCCTTTTGTTGGACATGCTGGTTCTGAGAATGACAATCCTGCCATAGTGAATCAGCTTTTACAGCCTCGGGTGCCACTGTCAGATGCCATCCCATGCAGGGAGGACAGCAGGGATGTGATGTGAAGGGAGCGGGATGAGAGGCAGTAAAGCACCAACACGTACCAATCAAACTGGTGCCATGGGCCAGATATCAATGTTAGAATTTGGGGAGGGTGTCTACAATCACTTTGTTAGGTGTAATGGCTAATGTTTCGGTAAAGCAGCAGGTCATGTAGTTCATCCCCAGCACTCGGCTGACAAACTGCTTCCTCTCTCAGGAGGTGTTATTACCTGCAGAGTGTGGGCTTGGATAGAACCCTTGCTCCATCCCAGATACTCACAAAGTAGTGGTTGAAACAGTCCAGACGTGGTGATTCCCTTTTACACTGACACTTTTTTAGATCGCTCTCACCACAGAAAAGACATGTGAAGCAGGTACAAAGGTAGTTCATGCTCCTGCTGACTCCCTGGGTGATGCCAGGGGCCTTGGTAGAAGTAGGAATGAAACTTGAAATCTCTGCTAGAGTTGTGAAATTCCTGTACACTCTTTATGAGCAAACATGAGGGAAGAGGAAGAACCAGGGGAGAACCAGGAAAAGGGAAAATATCTGCAGTTTATGCAAACTCTAACAGCAAAAAGAGGGCATAAACCCTTCAAGTAACCAGGGGTCCACACCTCTGTTTGAAGGCATAACCATCACTGCAGATGTGTGTATGAATCCAGACTTTGTGCATGCCCTTGGCAGTCTAGCTGTGTGCCAGGCAGAAACAGCTTGGCAAGCCAGTTTGCTGACCTGAGAACTGAAAGGCAGCCCCACATCCCTCTGCAGATTAGTACATCTTTGGATCAGGATGCTCAAGGAGTCCGAAACACTAATAGTGTTTTCTCTGGATCCTCCTGAGCCTTTCACCAGTGAACTGAAAAATATGATTGTGCTGAGTGATCTGGGATTTAGCTGAGCTCCTCATTATAGTTTTCTGATTCCCTCATTAGTGAGCTTTAAATTTCAAGCTGGAACAGATCAGGTACAATCAACAAACCCAGGAAAAAATGCACTGCTGCAATTTTAACATGACTTGCCTCAGCTTCAGGCCAACTAAACAATGCATCTGGATGGCACAACACGTTGCTCTTGAGAACCTGAACAAAGCTCTTGCACTGTTATTGCAGCTGGGACCGGGTGTTATTCAGGGCTGATGACCAACTGGTGGTGCTAATGCTTCATTGGATGGGAGGTGAAGAAGGGTTCATCACCTCTCAGTAAATATGTACATCCATTATCCAAACCCTCTGCAAATTACAAAGCAGCTCTCACCAGCCTTGCAATTAAAGGATCCAGCTTGAGTCCCAACGACACGTGTAGAAAGCAGTGACACGTGTGTATTCCCAAATTTCATGTGTCAGCACTTGGATCATGAGATCTTCAAGGAGCAGTCTCTTGCTTAGGACACCCAACAGTCCTTAGTCCCTATAATACCCTTTTGCATGGTTTTTGTGTCTGTAAAATGTTTATTGCCTGGGAGAGGGATTCGAATCTAACTTGTTTGCACTGAACTGTGAAACAATAAAGCATCAAGTGAGACAAGTCTGGGTTTGAGGGGGAGTTGGCCACAGTCAGAGCCAACGAGCCTGGCTGATAAAGCAGAGTCCGAGCCTTGGTGGGTGTAGGAGGCTCTGGAGCCAAGTGTCACTCCGTGTTGCAGGCAGCACAGTCATTGACTGCAACAGAAATAGACTCCAAGAGCTGCAGGAGTGTGAAAATAAAGAGAATCCTGCTACTTTCATTTATTCAAGGAAGTGATACTCCTTCTACAAAAGGCAAGGTGCCATAATTCATATTTGGTGAAGGCTGTTTAGGCTCTTAGAGGTTTGTATCTGGTGGCATTTTACAGCTCTGTCCCCTGGGTGTTGCGCTGAAAGTCACCTGTTACCAGCAGGTCAGTGGCAAGTTGTACGAAGAATTGTCCTGAAAGGAAAAGGGAGGAACTGAGACATTTTCTTTTGCAGCAGGCAGACTGCAAGAGGAAAACCCCTTTTCACACCAGCTCTGACCTGTGAGGACACTTTTTCAGAGAGACTGAACACGAGCTTCTCAGAGTAGCGGTGAGGAGCGGAAGAAGGGAGCTGTAGTGTGGCTCGGTGACAGATGACTCGTGATGCACCGGGTGATTACAGCCCTCTCTTCCCACTGTGTTTGCCCACTCCCGGAAATCATCTTCCTCTGATAGCTCCTGAATCTTGGGAGGAGTGAGGTACCCCTGGGACTGGCAGGAGGGGGCAGGCAAAGGGATGCCCACCCTGTGCCCTCCCAGCACCCCGCTCCCATCCCACCCACAGTATTTGCTGCGGTGTCTGGAGGATATCCACACCTGCCATTTCCAGAGAAATAGCTAAAGGTTACTGTGACTAGTTAGGAGCTGGCCTTTTTTCACATTTTCTCCAGTAATCACAGTTTTAGTACTACGAAACAACCTATTGGGATACTTTGGCCATCAATGCCAAATATCTCCCTGATAAGCACTATCTCATCTTCTGGTGGTGGTTAAATTAATGACCATTTTTCTGAAGTTCAGGGGAGTACCAGCTAAAGCTGTGAAGCTTTAGCTCACGAAATACAGACATATAAATTCTTCCTCTCCTCTTGAGTAAAATGTCTGCAGGTACTGTGCAGGTTCCTCTAAGGCCAAGCTCAGGCGGGTCTCCTCCTCCCCATAGGAAGAGGCAGGGCAGTGGCCCAGGGGATGCTGTCCCACCAGCAAAGGCAGCCAAAGCAAAGAGGGCCCTGAACTTCACCTGCTGATGCTCTCTGGGTGTCAAATTAAGCCGTCAATGACAACTGTGAGCCTTCCTTCTGTCTGTCCTTCTGAAGGGGGCCTGGTGACCTGCAATAGTCATCAGTCCCGGTTCCCTGGTTTTTTTCCCTCCTTTCCAAACAGCCTGTTTTTTCTACTCCAAAACCTTTCCTAGAGGTTTTTTAAATTTCTTCTTTATGGACAGTGCCCCTTCTCCTCTCCTCTCCCTGTGCATCCTTCAGGAGCAGCCCTGACAGTGGCTCTCCCCTTGGGATTATCCCCCAGCAAGGCTCGAGCTGCAGTGTTTGCTTCCTTTCTGGCTCATCCTGCTTGTTTCCCACACCCAGGCATATTAATATTCTGGCTCTGATTGTCATTTATCTTTCACTGGAGAACATTTGCTTTCTGTCTCATTCAGGAAAAAAAGTTAAATCGGCGCCAGACTTTTTAAAAATGAAGGCTTCTTCTCTATTTTTGTTGCAGGCACTTAAAATCTCGGCTGCTTTGGATTGCAGAATGTGCAACCCGACGAGGCACACGCATGTTGGGTGTGCAGGTCAGATAGCTGCATGCACAAGTGTCCAGTGCAATGCACGTCTGGTGATACGCCTTCCTAAATCCGGGAACGCTGGATGCCATCACGTCAGACTGGGGCTGTGGCTCAGGAATGGTGTGATGGGAGTGCTGGGGACACAGAGCAGAGAGGACAGGGTGTGCTGGCGAATGCGGCTGCGTTCCTGCATGCAGTCCTCATCTTCTGACATTTGAAAATGTGTTCCTTAATCTCCGCGGTGCAGGATTTGCTGTCAGGAAACATTGTCTGGGATGAGCTGTTGGGATTCAGATTATCAACCAAACATTAATTATTCTTCCAACTAAACCCTCAACAGCTAGGCTAGATAATACAAATGTAAAAAAAGAAATGAGGATGAATCATGTTCAGTAGCTGAAATCTAGAATGCACCGTGCTGTAGGAACAAAATCAAACACCGTATGCAGATGAGCGTTGAGACATAGCTGGGGCTGGAACTTGTAGTGTTGATGCATCAAAAGATGCTTTCCCCAGTTTAAGATCTCGAGCAGTTTTGTTTTTTCTGAGCATTTCCAGGTAATGACAAGATCTGTCAGGTCGTGCTGAGGAAAGCTGAAGCCAAAAGAAGCAATAAGATCTGTTACTCTTTTGCAATAGAAAACTTTTTTTTTTCCAGTCATGCTTATGCAAGAAGCTACTCAGACAGGCAGAAGTAGTATAGGCCCTTGGAGAAGCTGCAACAGGTGCCTCCCCTTTTGCCAGGCAAAGCATCAGTGCCAAAGCAGCAGAGCTTTTGGAAAGATCAGCCTGTGTGTTGCAGTGTCTAGGCAAGAGGACCCAGGCCTTCAGAGCGTGTAACCTGGGGCGGCTCAGACTGACTTCAGTACAGCTTTATATTTATATCCTTATGTTCCACGTATGGTTGAAATGCTTAATATTATCATGGTGTTGTCCTTGTACTCAGCTAGGCTAGAGATTAAGTATTTACATTTCAGCATACTCAACTAAATGCTTTTAAACCCAAGTAAGGGGTTTAAAACCTCAGAATAGAGACATAAAGAGCTAATGAGAAGAATAAAAATCAGGTAGTTAAAAAATGATGTAAGGTAGAGTCTTAATTTTTTATTATTAAATTCACAGCACATTAAATATTAAGTGTTCATAAACTTTGTTTTGTGCAATGATAAATTAATAATATCTACATAGACATGCTCTTTTACAACAGGGAAGCTAAGAAACATAGTACCAGAGGACCTCGTGTTGACAACCAAAGCTATTAGAATAGACTCCTTAATCTTCAATCATAAAAAGTAGATAATGTTATTTCTTATTACTATTAAATGGAAAGTGCCTTACTAGGAAACATATATGCCATTCCTAAAAATAACTACCAGTGAATGTTTTGAGCAAGGAAGAAAAAGATGTTAGCAAATTATACCTTGAGATAAATTCAGTGAAATGTTCCCTGCTAATCTCTGCCATGTAAAGATTGTTTTCCAACTTATTCTTCTGTTAGCTCGTAACAGGTTGCATAAGGTTTATGGCTGAGCACCAAAACAGTCAAGGTTTAACCTGGCATGTTGTACTTTAGGTAATAGTGCCCAGTGTCCCCAACCTGCAGGCTGATGGAATACTTTCTGTGTCACTGAAAAACCTCTGCTGACCTTCTCTAGGGGAAAGGACGGTGAACTTTGTGTCTTCCATCTCATCTACAAGCACTGAACAGTGCTTCCTTGATTAAAGCTAGGGGACTTCAGCAACTTTTGTCTGGGATTTAGCGGCGTTATTCATTCAGATGCTTCCTAAATGTGGTTCATAAATACGTGAGGAGGAGGTATCATCCAGGCCAGCCCCCTCAAAGGCTGACTCCTTGACTGCAGACCAGGCCGTGGAGAAGTATTTCCACATTAAATGTAGCCTAAATGAAGGAGTTATGGGTTGGTAATGTATTTATAAATGGCCTAGACAGCAAATCTCTCCACTGGTTACTGGTGTAGCTCTCAGTACATAGAAGCAGATGAGCTTTGAAGGCCCTTCACCAGGACAGTAGCACGACTGGTAAAGAGCAGTTTCAAGCACCTCAAACTCTCTTCCAGTAAGGGTAGGACAAAATGTTGGTTTGCATGACCACACACTAATTTTTGATTCCTGATACTTTAATTTTTTTTTTTTTCAAACTAGAAGTGAAAAGAGACTTATTTGAGGTTACTATCAACAATTTTGAATGGACAACCCAAAACAAGTTACCTCTGGACACATATTTGCCTTCCAAACCCTGTGCAGTGTCCTTTGGTTCCCCAGCACGGCAGCCCCTGCCCCACATGTTCCCTGCCCAGGGCTGCTGCCAGCTCCTCTGCCCCACCACCTCCAGCCCAGCAGCACTCCAAGGGTCTCAGGCAGCTCCTGCCCCAGTTTTCTTTCTCATGATCCTGAACGAGCCCGGCTTGGGCAAGGACGGGCTGGAGCAACACGTGCTCCTCTTGTCTGTTTTTAACGGGCGGCCGCTCTGCCCCGGCCAGCTGATGGGAACTAGGACATGCCAGGGAGTGCGTCCTCCTCTTTCAGCTGCTGCAACGGCCTTGGAGCCAGCTGGAGCATTGAGGAGCCGAGCAGCTCCCTGCCAGCCCGGCTCCCGGGGCCGGCTTTAGGCACTTGCCTGGAGAGGCAGGCTGGTGGAAGCAGCGACAGCGCAGCCGGGAGAGGACGAGCCGTGCCCTGGGGTGCAGCAGCAGCTGCTGCTCCCTGACAGGCTTCCCCAGGCCCCCCACTCCCCGTGGCGTAGCCCCTTCCCATCTTCCTTCCCAGCTGTGGGGGCTCTGGCTGCTTGCCTGCAGCCCTGCCCTTGCTCTGCCTCTCGCTCAGTGCTGGCCTCGCCACCAGGACCCTGCCTTGTGCTCTCCCTTGGAGTCAAGGCAGGGGCCATCAGCGGCCCACGGGCACCCATCTTCCGTGGCAGCCTTCCTCCTCATGAAAAAGAGACTTCTGCCTCCCAAGAAGCATCCCCAGACCTGTGCTCTGAACACAGGGGCACCTGATTGTGCTGCATTAGATGCGAAGGCCAAAAACCGAGAGACAGCAAAGCAGTGGGGAGGAAGGCTGGGCGGGCTCTCTTTCCTGTCCTTCCCACTTCAAGAAGTCCTTCCAGAGGCTCTGTATCTGCTCTTGTGTTGGGAGGATGTTCACTGCTGGGAGCTCATCCCCACTTGAGCAACCAGGCCAGGCTCTGTGGGCGCTGCTTTGGAAAGGTGAACATGAAGAGGTTGGCACATCCCATCACCACCCTCATCCCCTCCAAGCCCCGCACCGTTTCACGGATAACTTCTGCTGAGAGCCACCCACAGGAGGCTGCCGTGTGTCAATCCCTCTCTCATGTGCTTCCCATGCTTCTCTGGGTAACACAAATAAAGAGCAGAGAGGGGATGGTGCCTGCTCAGTGTGCCAGCCCAGAGACACTGGTTTGGGTTTTTTTTGCTGTGATAAAGAATAGGGAGAAAACACCCCTGAAGGAAACACATCAACGTTCTGAACTTTTAGGTGGAAACCACTGACAGGTCAAAATTGCAACCAGGCCGGCCCAAGTTCTGCAGGCACACCTCAGTTAATGGGCAGCCTGGTGTCATCTGCCCAGCAACCTAAGCACAGCTCCAAAATTAGATGAGCCTGACCATGCAGGTCCCCCAGCTGCTGGGCTGGACATCGGCTACAGAAAAGTAGTGTTGTCAGAAAGCACCTTCCTAAAATGCTGTCATTTTTGGGACACCTAGGGAAAGCATACACAAAGGTCTCAGGCTGATAGACACCAATGACAGCGAGGGCTTATCCGAGCAGCTAATGGGGTTTAAGTGGGATAACCCCAGGCTGAGAGTGGCAGATACCATCGGTCAAACACCTGGACAGAAATACCTGCCCTACACAGCACTGGCGTTATTGGCTCAGCGCCAACCACAAGAGGCATGATGCAGTCCAGCAGGATTAGTGGAAACCTCCACCTGGGAGAATTTAGGGTAAGCTCCTCAGCATTCAGTCCCAGGGTAGTTTAAATAGTTTCCTGCCTAAGGAATTGGCTCTGAAAATCCCTTTGTTAAGCACTTAAGCACAGGTCGGCCCTTGGGCACAGCCTCACTCCGGTAGCGCGTCCCCGAGGGCGCTGGCTCGGCGGAGGAGCGGGGCCGCGGCGCTCCGGTGTGTGCTACCTGCGGGAGCAGGCTCCCCATCGCTGCTCTCCGGTAGCCTCGGGACCGGTGCCGGCTGGAGCCCCGGTGCCGGCTGGAGCCCCGGTGCCGCGCCGTGCGAGTCTGCAGCACAGACAGCACCGCCGCAGAGGGGCCGCGCCGCGGCAGCCCAGGAGCCTGCTCCTCTGCCCTGCCTCCCAGAAGGGCTGCTGCTCACTTACACCTTCCCTCTGTGGCTTTTTTTTATTCCCGTTTCATTTTCTCTTTTCAGCTGCTGCAGCTTTCTGTGATGTGCTTACAAGATACGGCGTTGCTTTGTCATTATAACATACTTATTTTCATTGTAAACCTACTCTAGCTGGACCTTTCCAAAGGAGCCAAGCTATAGGTGACAAGCTCTTCATTCGTATACTTGGGAGTCATTTGGTCAAGTAAAGCTGCTATATGTAAACGTCACATTCACTGCATAACAATTGGAGTGAAGTTTTTATGCACGGGGCTTTTTATTTTCCAATCAGCAGCCCTGAGTTGGGACTTTTGGGGTAAACTGGTAGTTCTGGGCAGCTTTGAAGCATCACAAGTGGAGGGTTTTGTCTCCAGAAGATTTACTAGCAGCGATCTTTTCTTCAGCCGTTTTATTAGCCTCCTTTTACATATGTATAGCGGTGAGGGGGGAAAACCTGTTGTTGGTGAAGTACAGAGCCTATTTCCCCCGTGGTATTCACACAAAAAAAAATTGTGTGAAAAAGTGTTGCCCAGGGCCTCCCCAAATCTCGAAATCTAGCTCAGCACCACGAGGTTTTCAAACCCTTCCAGCCTTCTCCACCCCCAACCCCCTCTTTTAAAGGTTGAAGCTGGGGTAACAAATTCAGCAGCGAGAATGGATGCCCTGCCCTTGGCTTCCTGGAGCTGCCGGAATAAATCTGGACCCCCTGGCCCAAACGCTGAAAAGTTTTCACCCACTTAACATGGGTTTTATAATTTTAACTTGCAAGTTCTTGTTGAATTGAGCCCTGTTGCGTGGACAAATTGGACAAGAAAAGTTTAAATGTTACCACTTTGGCTTCTCCTCAAGTGGTGCTGAGCACAGATGTTTGAGGGGGCCATCATGTCCCTATAAGAATGGGGGCTTTGTGTGCATAACCTTACAAAGGGCAGAATAGCCCTGCTTTGCTGCCAGCCACAGGATCATCCTATCTTTATGTGTTGATTTATTAGGCCAGGGATGAATGAAACCGTAATTAATATTACTGAAGCATTAGAGTCTATTTAATTTAAATGCCACTGAATATTTCACTTTCAGTTGGGAGTGACAATGTGTTCGGGACTGTTGGTGAAAGCCTCAGCCATCTGTTACCCCTGCTAAGAAGGGAAGACAAGAGAGACACAGGGAGACAGAGAGCATTGAGCTTTGTGGCTTTTCCAAGCCTCCGGGATCATCATTCAACTCAAGGGCAGCCAAGAAACATTCCTGCGCACTGCTCCCTCAGTGTATGGGGGAAAGGCCTGAAAGGGTGTAGGGGCAGCACATCTCCCTGAAGGATGGAGACAGGGGGAGACAGAGCGAGAGAGGTGGAGATTTACAGTAAGTACCTACCCACATACATACCTCAAATACGTTTGAGCACGTGCAGCGAAGCGCCGCGGCAGTAGAAGGTGGGTAAGGCAGGAAACTGGTCAACCTATAGGCGGTGTAAAAAGATTTTTAAAAGGGGAAAGGGAGGGAGGAAAGCGCCAAAGCGAGGTCTGACTGTTGGTTTTAGTTAGCCTAAGCAGTGAGGTTCCAGCCCAGCTCCACTGTAGCAAACATCCACGGTTTGACTCGATGGGTATCACGATGCTGGGACGTTCCCCATGAGCTACTGCCGCGACGTTGTCCCCATCAATCCAAACAAAAAAGGCATGGTGGGGGAATTAAAAAGGGCAGAAGTGTAGGCAGCAGGCTTAGTCCCCAAGAAATGCATGAAACGAGCAGCTGCTGAAGCACCACCTTTGCTCCTGCAGTGCCAGAGGAGGGTCCCGGGCAGAGCGAGGGGCTGGGCACCCGGCCGGGAGGAATGCGCCGGAGCTGGGCCATGCTTGGGAGACGCCGGGGCGGGCGGGTGGGAGGCTCCGTAGTCCGTGGGATGGTAATTAGCACAGTGGGTTTTCTTATAATTGGGATCATTTGTTCTCCCAGTTTTTCTCCTGCGAACTGATTTCATGCCAGAGGGAAGCTGTGTGACTCACACCTTGCCATGCCAATTAGCTGATAAACATCAAATGTAAACAAAGATGGCCTAATTAAGACTAGTCGCCCAACCTCTACACGCATCTTGTCAAAATCCCACCAGCCTTTCGCATCCAGACTTATTTTCTTGTTTGCCGGGACTAAATTAGCGGCTTTGCACAGGAGCCTCCTATCTTTGAGAGAATCTCAGAGCAGGTAATGAGGAAAACTGGGAGCTGGCCACAGGAGCGGTGTCACCCCCTCCATCTCAGGAGGAGCCTCATGCCAAGGCTGAGGGCAGGGATTTGTCTGCCACTGGGTAACGCTGGAGGCTGACCCAGCAGCCCCATCCTGAGGCATTCACTCAATTTGTCTTCCCCAGTGCTGCTATCTGCACACGAAATCTGTAATGTGTGCGTCTCCTGCTGCTCTCACCTGCTGTGAAAATTCATCAGTCAGAGCCCCCGGCTTACCACGGGCCCGGCCCCCGGCTCGCAGCCCCGGGAGTTATTTGCACTTTGGAGCGGAGGTGTACGACAGCCACACATCCCAGCAGCAGCGTTTCACACTCACTTCGCGCCGGAGCGCAGCGTCACACAGGTGAGCTGTGGCAGAGGAACAAGCCCAAGGAGGAAATTTTATTCCAGGAGGTATCCTCATGAAATCCATAGGATTGTTTCACGGCATCAAAAAAATTTTAAAAGGGACAGAAATATCAGTGGATCATCTGGACCATCCCTCTGCACCAAGACAAGATCTCCTGGGTCCCTGAGACTCCCACGGCCCATCCCAGCAGCCTGTCCTGGAATCTCCTTGGCCTTGCTGTCAGGGAAGACCTTGCCTTTGGTTTGAACCGAATCCCTTTGCTACACACTGAGCCCATTTGCTCCAGTCCTACCCAGCAGGAACACAGACAGCAAGTCTTCCCCTTTGTCACCATCTTTAAAGAACTTGAAGGTTGTTACAACCTCTTCCTCCTCAGCACCTTCTCCTCTTTAAGATCAGCAGCTCCAGGTCATTCATCTGTTCCTCATAAATCCCATTTTCCAAGCCTTTCATAATTTTCAGCACTCAGCTCTGGAGGGTCTTCAAGCCTCTCTGTTGCTCTTGAAGCAAAACGTCCGAATGGCAGCGTGGCACCCACCTGGCTGTGCTTCACCCCATCCCTGGCTGCATCACGCTACCATTGCACATCGCTCCTTCCAGGCCACCGCGGTCATCCTGAATGCCATCCCACCCCCCTGCGTGCCACCTGGTCCTTTGGGTCAGCTGGGACTGGAACTGGGCAATACCAGTTCCACTATCCAGCACAGGAATGACAATTTAGCAGTGGCTGGTTGCAAGGCTGACCATCCCCGTGCCCAACCCTTCGCTAGTTCCAGCTGGCACTGAATGCACTACCACTGTCCCATTCTGTCTGAGGGTTTGCAGGATCTCTTCATCCAATCCACACTGCCCAGCCTTGTTCAAGGAAACTTCCTAAGAACTACTTTCCTGAAGTGAGAGAAAGCTGGAGGCAGGGGTACATCCACCGCTTCTCTCCTCATGGCAGGACTTCCTCTGTCACAGAAAATAACTGGAGTGATTTCACATAGTTTGTTCTTGACAAATCCCTGTTGGTAGCTCCCCCCTGGGTGTCCACAAATAGTTGTGCGATTATTTGTTCCAGCACTTTCCTGGGGTGAAAACCGGGTTGCCTTCTCTAAAACTCACCAGTGTCTCTTTTCCCAGTGTAAAGGTCCTCTACAAGCCCTCAGTGAAATCTGCTAATGGCTCTGAGCCCACTTCAGGCCCTTTGCTAACCATCCCAGGCAGCTGGGGAATAACCTCTCACGCTACGTCCGTGAGAGCAATAAAACACTGCCGATACTTCCCTGCCTCCCACTGAAGATTACAGGAGATAACTCGGGGAAATTACCTGTTCTGGTTTAGTCTGGTTGAACTGGTGGCTCATTTATCCACACACGAGAGAGGGACCTGCTCCTTGGAGGGGAGGCAGCGATCAGCTGTGCCTCATGCTCACCTGTGCACACCCATCTTTTCCATGGCCAGTTACATGGTTTGTGTCAGCATCCCTGGGAATGACCAGGTCAATGGAAGGAAAGATGAAGGAATGCAGGAAAGGCAGATTTAATGCAACTGTAGAGGATGGCCAGTCACAGCCTGTGTCAGCAGCATTTCCTTTCCAACTCCTGCTTGGAGATGCTCCAGAAATGAGCATGGGCTCTCCCCACTAGTCTGACCGGGCTGGGAAGTAGGACTGGGTGGATGAGCTCTTTGTAAGGGAGGAATGGGATGTATACATTTCCGCACAATTACAAGTAAATCTGACGTCATTTATTCAAAGAAGCTTACTGCCAAAACTTGAAATCTTTGAAAGTTATGTGCCTTGCAAATTGTACAGATGCTGGGCACTGCTTCCCAGATTAGCCAGGAAGGATGTGTTGGTACCTGGTTGGAGGAGTGAGCGAAGAAGCTTCACACAAAACTGCTGGTGTTCCAGTTGGTGCACACACGCACAGAAAATCAAGCAGAGAAATCCAGACTGCGCTACCAGTGTGGGTGTACTCACAGCTCACATCAGCATAGGTGTGCTTACACCACAGAAGTGAAGGTGTGAAGATACCTCAGCTGTTTCAATGGGTAAGTCATCTAATATGTACTATAAAAACCAATTTCATGGCTATTCAACAGTCTGGTGGGGTTCTGGGGAAGACAGTTTGCACTAACATGTAAAGCAGGCCCTTGTCGGTGGTGTCAGCAGGAAGTTTTTCTATTTCACGAACTTACTGTTGTCTAAAAGCATTTTGGAAAGAGTTTACCAGCTAATCAGCAAAGTAACATAATTATGCCAGATGACAAAGCGTTTCGCGTGTTTGAGTTTCTCTGCTGGCAGGGCTCAAAACAACGTGTAGCCTCCTAACTTTTTAAATTCCAGTCAGATCCCGCACGCTCTCCCCACTGGCCTCCAGCTGACTCATCCTTTTCAGAATATTTCTTTTCATTACTGTGTCTGTAGGCTGCACATCCCGGAGCTGGAGCCAGATCAAGCTGGTACTAGCCAGTGTGGTGAACCAGCATTTCTCCGTGGTGGTCTCATCAGCTTCTACTGAATTTCAGCTTTTACTGAAAAGGAAAGGGAAAAAACAATCAAGCTCTCCAGGGATGAGGAACAAGCTTTGTGACTATGGCCCCGCGGAGGACACGGTGGGGAAAGAGAAGCAATGGGAAAGTGTGATTGAACCACAGAGGGGACCTGACTGAACCACAGAGGGGACCTGCAGCAGGTCCCAAGGGCAGCGTCACCTGTGGGAGCTGCGGGCGTCTCCCCGTCCCCACCTGCACACCCAGGGCAGATGGCACAGGGGCACTGGAGGGGAGATGACCCGCACAAGTTTACGAATGAGGCTGCTGCAAGGGTGAAGCAAGCTGGAGCAAACCCCATCCTGGCGTCCCTTCCGTGAGGTCCCACAACAGCGGAACCCCTCAGGAACATCGGCGTCCATCTCCCGAGGCTGCAGTCCCTGTGCCTGCGCTGCCTGGCACAGCTGCCACGTGCCAAGTGGCCCTTTCTCTGCGTGAGAACCAAAGGGAAAATGATGCTCGTCAGCCAGAAAAACCCCATGTAAGTAGAAATGGAAGATTTCCAGTTCCTAAAGAGCTACCACTGAGCATTTCCAAAGTGGCGTTAAAAAACACTTTGAAGTACAGCCCATGAGTTTAAAAGAAATGCATTTAGGGGATAAATCCATATCTTGTTCCAAAGAAACAAACTAAGCTGCGTTTTACTAAATATAGGCACGTAAGGCACAGCAAAATTCATCAAAACTCTCAGTCATATCTCCCAAAGAGATGTGTTGTGACAGGAGACCAGCAACACCATGAAAATAAGGGCTCGGTATTCCAGTGCTTACACGCACGAGTTACCTCCGTCGTGTGAGCGAAGCCACTGGATCAAACACTTGCAGGATTATACCCCTCACAGCTCACACCGGGGCGCTTGGCAGGATCTTTCCCACCAGAGGGTGGCTCACGCTCCGACCGGGCTCCCAGCACTTCGTCCGTGCTGCTGGTGAGTCTCCAGAGCTCGGCTTTTCCGTCATCGGGGATCAAGCGGAAAAGTAACGCTGAAAAAAAAGCTTTATTGATTCGGTTATACGAAATGATCCCCTTTGCAGCACAGTTTACACTAAGCCTCCAAATCTGACATCTCTTTGAAAGCCCTCTTAATATATCCAATTATAGATTTTCAGCAACTTTGTGGAATGTCGGCTTTCCCGGCGACTGACCCCGGAAAACACCATTGAAATCAGGAGGGATTTTGCTATTGAGCTCAGTGGGGGAGGATCAGGTCCTACATAATTTTATTGTCAGCAATGATGACCTCTCTTCACAAATGAAGAATACCCATCCTGAACCATGGCCTTCGTAACGTAAACCATTTATTTTTATAGCTGGATCCTTCCCCAAGTGGGATATTTTGTGCATGGTTAACTTATCCCAGGGCTTTAAATGCTTGCCAAGTGGCTTTAATAGCAGGATGTTGTTTAAAAAGATTGGGAAGGACTGTGCGCAGTAATAGAGATAATTGCCGAGGAGAGATAAATGAATCTTCAATCTCAAACCAACTTGGCTTTATCATTGGGTCAGGAGGGAAGATCCAGAAAAATCCCCTGTGTAAGACTAAATGTGTAATGATAGTTTGGAATTTAGGGAAGTTGGCAGCCGTCGAGATTTTTTGATAAAAACGTCTTTGGAGGCTTAATACAGGTTTGCAATTCCATATAAAGGCATGAAATCCCCTTTTCACTCCAGGGATTTGGCATCGTGAGATAAAAAAGCTGGAGGTGAATTTCTGGGAGAGGAGAGGACAGCAAGTGGCGTCCTGAACGAAGAGCTTGGCAGGTGGCACCGGGGTAGGGAAACGGCATCTGAAGGGGCTGAGCACAGATCCAAGCAGGTCAGGAGTGTTTTGCAGGACACAGGTCACCTGCAAGGGATACAGGTGTCCCCAGGATGCCCCTCAGTGCCTCTCGACCACCCCACAGCCACCGCTCAGCTGCCCTTTAGCCCCTGGAGCAGCTGGGAGAGGATGATGTATGCCAGACCCAGAGCTTCCCTCTCTGCTTTAGAAATAGCAGAAAAAGCATATCCAGGACATATTTAAGTGTATTTATTTATTTATTCATTCACCAGGGAGGGGAGGAGGTTGGAAGCCAACCATTTTAATGAGGAATTATCTTACCTTACCATGCAGAATAAGGTACTGCATGACACAGCAACTTTTCAGGTCAACCTTTTTAAAAATGAGTTGCCAGATAAAGAGTGTTGAAAAGGAAAAAAAGCAAGGACTGAGTTCAGACAGGTGTCTCCTGCTAGGATTTGGGGGGTCTGAGTGGAGTGTCAGCTTTTCTCCCTCTGTGACATCCTCTCTTTCCTCGCCTGCTGCCAGACAGTGCCCCAGGCTGCGGGGCCCTTGCTGCTCCCTGCGGTCCAGGCTACCCGAGGTGATTCTGCCAACACTCACGGGGCTTTTAAAAGAATGGGAAAAAGCATTTTAGAGAGACATGACTTATTTTTCAGCAAAGGCCTTACCCAGCCTGGAAGCGGGGGGGACTTCTGGGATGTAATCAGTCAATGTGGAGCACTCATGGGGCTTTCATGAGAGTGGAAAAGGCCTTTTAGTGAATTATAACTTATTTTTCAGCAAAAGACCTTTTCCAGCTCAGGGTAGGGCTCTTCTCAGTTATCCCTATCTTACCAGTCTACTTTTTGCCTTTCCAAAGCCTATATTCCCAGCTACAGGAAATAACATGGAGGAAACCCAGAAGGATTGTACAAGAAGCCTGATAAAATTATTTCTCTCATTATGATCTGAACAGGAAACAGTGACTTGATTTTTCCAAAAGCAATATTAATTACAAGTAAAGCAATGTGACACGAGCAATGTGACACAAGCAATACAAAATGGGACATCTTTGGATTAAGAAGTCACTATTTCAAACCACCCAGCTACTTTCCACGTCTGCGATTGCCCCTAAGAGTTGGATAAAAGCTGTGGAAAAGGTGAATGGTTTGGTATGACAAATTTTCCTGTCTAAGTAAGGTCCAGGAGGAGTGTTGTTCTCGTGAGATTTACTGGGGGAAAAAAAAAAAAAAAGAAGAAGAAGAAGAGTTTGAAAACAAGCTATGAAATAAAACTGGGGCAAAACCATCCCAAACCATGAAAACCGAAATCCCCTGCCAGTGAGCACAGCTGAGCTACCTCGAAGGAGAGCCTTCTTGCTGGCGTGGGAATTGCAGCATGTTCCCAGCTCAGGGATTTGCATTTCCAGGCTCTCAGCCCTTCTCTGGGGAAGGGGTGCAGCCTCCCCAGCCGGCAGGCCCTCAGCTAAACTCGCCGCTGCCTCGGGCTCCTGTTCACAGCCCGCTTGCCTTTACCGTGGACATGCTCGCACTTGGCGGCATTACTCGGAGCTCTGGGTCTGATGATCATATTTGTATGGCTGACACCCAGACCTACTTGCCTATTCCTGCGGATTCCCGTGAAGTGCTGTCATGGCTTATTACCTGTCTATCTGCCTTCAAGCCTGGGTGACTTTTAATTTTTTGAAGCTTAATGCTGGGAAAACAGAATCGTTTCAGATCGGTTCAGTTCACCTCCTGGATGCGGGGATTTATGGTATATAATACTGTAGCACACACGGCTTAGGAGCTGGTTTCACTGCAAGGCTCTTAAAAATGGGCTTATTTTATCTGAAATAAACCTTTTCAGGAGCGTATCAGCAAGAGGGGAGAAGGGAAAATGCCTTCACAGGATTTTGGAAACTTCCGCAGCCTCTGTTCCGCGTGGCTTTCCAGGTTGAGGAGCCCTTGTTCATGCCTCAGTCTAATCCAGAGTTGTGTATTGGAGCTCAGTGATAATTGGAAACTCTTCTCACTCCAGCATTTTCAGCTGTTGTAAAAGTCTGCAGCTAATGTCATAACAAGAATTAAACTGTCTCATCATATTACACCCGTCTTAGCTGACTTCGCTGGCTATTAAGGTGACAGCGCATTGATTTAAAATTTGTGTTAATTGTTTACCCCTTCTTGCAGAGGCTTTCTTGGGGGTTTTGTAGCAACCTGCAGGCTTTCTGTAGCTGTGGATTATCTTTGTGTTCAGCATTATATGGACTTAAAAAAATATCCTTTGTCTGGATCACATCGCCCAATACCTCAGCCCATGGATTTCTTTGGCACATAAATTCCCTGCATGGGTCACTTTTAAAAATAAAATAGTGGAAAGGGCACTGCTAGCCTTGATCTTACAAGACTTTAAGAGGAATTTTTTTTGCCTTCTCTGATATTTATTTATATTTGCTGCTTTCTGTTTTTCTGCCTACTAAAAGCAGGGGTGGTTTTTTAGATAAAGGTATCGTTCTGCCTACCACACATTTCATCTTATGGGTTTAACAGAGAAAGTTCTATCCACCAAAACAGACCTTTCAGCCCATCATCCTCAGGCTTCCACTTCTGGGTTGAATAAATCAATCCCCATGTAAGCCCATGGTAACAAACTTTTTACCTAGAGCCGGGAATGAAAATTGCTCTGTGCCATCTGCTGTCTCTCTGGCACAAAATGAACATCACCTCAACTGGAATTTGGTATGCTCTGTGATTGCAAGACTGGAAAATAGGAGACGTTCTCTTTCTTTTCCATGATCTAGTTCCTGAAATCCATAATAGTTGTATTTCTCCATAGATATTTGAAAAAAAAAAATCCTTCGCTTTCTCCAGGACTGTGAGTTTTATTCACCCCCTTCACTGCAGGCTGAAACTTTTCTCACTTTCTGCTCCCCTTTGTTGTGTTTTCTCTCGCTGGACTGGAGCAGCTACTGAATGGGAAAGATGTAAATGGGAAGATGTAAACTTGCCTTAACAAAAACAGATATTCTTATTTAGGGGAAAAAGTTGAATGATCAAGTAAAGAATAAATATTTGTTTCTGAGATCAAAATCCCATTCACATCACCAACTGGTTTTTGTCCCACACTTTGTCAGGCACTTCGGAGCAGACCTCGGGCTCATTCTTGGAACGTGACCTTAGCTAAGGGACATCTTCCTAAGGACACCCACTCTGCCTTCCCCTGGCAAGAAGTGCTAATCTCCTGACCAGCCCTTCCCTCACCACATCTCCCACGAGGTCTTTTTTTGCTTTTTAGTCAAAAAATAAAACCGAGCTTGTGCATGAGCTGCAACCAGATTTCACAATCCTCCAGCGGCCGGTACATTTTGCACAGTTTATAGCTTATTAACGTGATCGTGAGTCGCAAAACTATTCCCGGTTCTTTGAGTTCGCAGCGTTTATTCCTGGGGAAAACCAAAGCCTCCCAGCAGCCATTAGAGAGCACTTCATTAGCGAACAACATTCAGTATTTATACTTTGAGCAGCGAGTGCGGCTCCCTCGGATGAATAAAGCATGTGCTCTCCCAGGCCCTCGCTGGCTGCTCCGCACACCGCTGGCCCCGGCCGGCTGCGGCAGCCCCGGGATGCTCGGCAGCGCCGGGGACACGGCGGGGATGTGCTCCAGCAGCCCCACCGAGGCTGTCCGTACGGAACGGGAACTCTTCCGCCTCCGCTTCGCTCGGTGCGCCCTCACCGCGCTTTAAAAGCCTTTTGTTTCGCCCCTGTTTTGATGAACTTCTCTCGCTTTGATGTTCATCTGGAGTTTAACAGCGATAAAAGGCGCACAATGGTGAGATTGTGGAAGGGGAAAAGGTGCTGGGAGAGCACAATGCGGCGCATTATCTCCTGGCTCTCCTGTGCCGCCCGCTTGGCAGGCGGCAGAGGGAGGGAGCCGGGGTGACAGCCTGGGCGTCCTGGGCTCCCGCTGGCTCCCGCCGCAGTGACACCGTCCCGGGCTCCGGGCAGGGGATCAGGCACCAGCCTGTGGCACCCGCTGCACTGCGACACCGCAGGCTCAGTCCCAGTTTGGGGCATCCCGCCCGAAGGTGTCCCCCAGCCTCAGGGAGCAATGGCCAGCCTCGGTTTATGGCACCACGTGAGCAGGATGCATCCCAGCTCCCGCAGCACACATCAGCATCCCACACCAGCACCCCATGTCGGCAGCTCCCACACCTCCTCACCCTCCAGCACAGGAAGCTGAAGGTTTGAGGAAACCCCGTGTGAAGCAGCAGGATGCTCCCGGAACCGGGGGGCACTCCAGCACAATGCCAGCCTCTTCCTAAGCTGCCCCTGGCTCTGACAGGTTTTCAAGAGGCACGTGTAGTTTGGGGTCTGGCTCCCAGGGTCAGGCTCTGCTGTGGGCACCTCGGTTTTCCTTCAGATACACATTTCCAGTCCATCTGACTGGAAAGGAAAGCCCCAAAAGCAGGAGACAGAGGGAAACCCTCAGCGTTCTCTTTTTATCGACTTTCCACAATTTTATGAAAGGCACTGATTGAACCATTTCAGAAGGCAGCATGGGCCAGCAGGGTCAGCAGCCACCATGGCCAGTTCTGACAGCGTCCTGTCCCCAGGCCAGTGCTCATTGCTCCCTGCCCTTTTCTCCCTGTCCAGACCCTCTGCAGGTTTGAATCAGCAGCCCTATGGCTTAAGTCTCTTCACAAATTATTTGTGCATTTCAATTCCTACCACCAGCCTCTTGTTCCCCATCTGGTGACACCTCCAAGCAGCTAAGGCTGGTGCCACCTACCCAGAGGTCACTTTGCAGAGGTGCCCTGCAGCACCCAGGAACTCCCACGGAAAGGGCAGTGCCCAGAGTGCGCCCCTGTGCCCGTGGGGGCTGGCAGACCGAGGTGACCTGGGGGCACCTCTGTGACTCTGGAATCGCTCGTTCCCCTTCCCAGCCCCAGCCATGCCCTCGGGCAGCTGCTGCTCTCGGCCACGTCATGGCACATGCTATCCCTGGTCACATCTTGGCACACGCCATCCCCGGCCACATCTTGGCACATGCTATCCCTGGCCACGTCATGGCACATGCCATCCCCGGCCACATCTTGACACGTGCCAGCCCTGGCCACCTCTTGGCATGTGCCAGCCCAGGGCACATCTCAGAATGTGCCCACCCTGGTCACACCCTGTCCCCGAGAGGCTGGGGTGTGACTTCTGCCCCCTCCCAGGCTGGGCACATCCCCAGAGCCGCCTTGCATCCCAGACCCCACCTCGGTTACCACAACCCAAGGCCCTGGCAGCAGGCACAGGGTGTTTTTGGGATATTTTTGTGCAGCACCAACAGAGAAAGTAATTTTCTGTGAAGCTCCTCATAGCATTTGGTAGCCTGAATCAGACACGAGCCCCAGGCCCCTTTTCCCGGGGTGGCTGGGGTGGCTCCTGCTGTTCAAGAGCAGATCTGCGGCTCAGGATTTCCAAGGACACGTGTCTGTCCTGTTCAAGTGTCCCACCATCTGCAGACAACCCCCTGTGTGAAATAAGGACAGAGTCCTGATGAACTCATGTATAATCTCATTTCCCCTTGGGCGGCCTCTGCCACCAGCAGCTGTCTCTGAGTAGGTGTTTTTTAAAGAAAATTGTATATAGACCTTCTGCAAATATCATTTCTCACATGAGAACAGGTTTGAGGGTTTTTTAATATTCTTTGAGTTGCTTGAGTTTGGGAATAGCTCATTTTCTATATTTTCGCTTAGATGTTTAACCTTATCTTGTGACGTCTGCATTCGCTGCTGGTCTGACCTATTTAGTGAAGTCAAAGATACTGGAGATTAAGCTGAATGATCCACTTCAATACATACTTATAATTTCAGGGTTCTGACAGAGTACATTAGTTTCTAATAATAATATCTTGCTGTCCAAACACTAGTTGTAAAGTTGCATTCAAAAAAATCTTATCCGCAAAATAAAATCATTTTGCTTGCCTGAGAAGGCAAAATCTGCGAGCTCAAATAACTGCATTGCACCTGAAATGTGCAGAAGGATTTTTAACAACACTGCTTATTAACCAATAATAATATCTGCCAATGTGTGCCATGGTGTGCCAGTCCCTGTAAAATTTAATTTCACTGCAGTGAAAAAAGTTTCTTTTTTTTTTTAGGAGTGCTTTGCACTGCATCCCCATTTCAAACCCAGAAAGCAAACAAGTTGTAGCAGACTTTCTCTCGCAAAATGAATTTGTCAAGCTCTGCTGCATTCTGCTGAGGTGTAAGAAACTCAAATAAAAGCGATCCTAAAGTTAAGAACTTGGTTTCAGGGCAGAGACTGG
Organism: Cnemophilus loriae; assembly: GCA_013397755.1. Lineage (NCBI taxonomy): Eukaryota > Metazoa > Chordata > Aves > Passeriformes > Corvidae > Cnemophilus > Cnemophilus loriae. The sequence continues at coordinate 14,555 of VZTF01007970.1, read as the reverse complement.
TGGGGATTTCTGTGCTTACATTGTCTTTTCCTAAAGCTGGAGGTGTGGGTAGGTTTTCTTGTCAGAGGAAATCATTCATGAATCTAAGTTCCCAAAGACTGATTCCCTTTCCCATTGCACTGTGCAGCTCATATTTTGATAATATTCTGCAGCTACAAGTGAAAATAGGAGATCGCTTGCAATTTTGATATCTGGGCTCTTCCTTTTCTCCACTACACTTTTATATAATATATAATATTAAATATATATATATATGTATATATACATGTGTCAAGCTTTCACAGCAAGTGAAAATTGCCAGTGCTTAGCAGCCTGCAAGAGCAAGCAGAGCCTGATCCAGAGGCTCTTCCCATGCTGGGGCAGGGGCAACAAAATCTCTGAAAATCAGGCACAAGTGCTTCAAGCAGGTCCTGGACACTGAACATTTACAAACGCCTTCTTGCCTTGATAAATAAAAAAATGCTTGGAGCGTAACGTTGTGTTTTCCTGTATTTGGTGCCTCGGTTTGTGCTTGTTGGGGGAGTACAGCTGTGCTATTTAACACTGCATTTTTCCAGCTTTTAATCCATGTTATGAACTCAACGCCAAAGAGCCTTTCAGAACGACTGCGACCGTGGCGTTAATGGTTGGGAAGCAGCCACTGCCAGGGTAATATTTTTCTGTATTTTTACCATTTATGCACAAGCTGGAAGAGGTTTTTTGCTACAGCCTAAATAAACTGCTGTTACCATCCAGCTCCTGCTGCCGTGTGGGAGCTTGCACTTCCAGTTTCCAGTGACCCCCCCCCAGACACAGGCACAGACCTGCTCTGCCACAACACCAGCTCTCAGTATACTTGAGGATATCTGTGGCTATGCTTTGCTGGGCAATAAAATATAATTAGAAGTGTGCAAAATGAGTGCGTGCAATGTTTTATTCCTGGAGGTAAAATCCACTTAGTAAAACTTCGGTGTTCTACTGCGTGAGAGATTTGTGCTCAGAAATGCATTTCTGCAGTTTTTTCAATGACCTTCCTCAGGTGATTGATTTATAGATGGCTGAATAGTGGTAAAATACAGAGTGCACACAATCAACACAAATCACTAGTATTAAGCGAGTGCCGGATAGTCAGAGAATCTTTATTACTTTGGAGTATCTCAAATCAGTAAAAGAAAATTGTTTTGTGCAACGCGAGACCAAAGTCATTTGCAAAACAGAACATCAAACCTAGCCATGTCCAATTTATTTCTAAGCTCTCCAATGCGAGGGCTGTGTCGCTCTGTTGTTACCATAACCACATATTCGTTAATTTTTTCTTAACCAAAAATCAGTTCCGCTCCTGGATGTTGCTTTAAAATTAAACCCAGACCCCTGAGCCTGCAAAGATTCGGATGGACCCTTAGCCCTGCAGCAGGGAAATGCAGAAACCCAGCGAAATCCCTTGCAAAAGCACGTGAGGAATACTTCTAGGAGCAGGGTCTGTAGAAGGCCCCCTCCAGGACCATCACCACACTCCAGCAAACAATGTCTGCATCACAGACAAATTACAAAGAAATGCCCTAAAAGCCTGGCTGGGCCATCCTTGAGCTGTTGGAGGCAGCTGCAGGTTTGGTGCCACAGTCTCAGCCTGGGACGGGAGGATGGCACCTCGTTCCCAAAACAAACCAAGCTGGATCTGTGGGGCCCCTGAGGAAGCTCCACTTTGCAGGGCTGTACGTGGCTTAGAGCCCACGAGTGGCTCTGTATTTGTTCCCTATGTGTCCTTCCCCCTCGAGGATCTGGGGCTCTGGAAAGTTTTCTGCATTTCAGAGAGCTTTCCTTGCCTGGTAGGGAAGGGCAAATCGCACAGACTGGAGCTGGCTTCCGTAGCTGCTCCCTCCTGCTAAACAGCATATTTCTGTCTGTGTTTGACCGCGTTTTTCTATCCCATCTCCTTCTGCTCTACATGATCTGTCAATATTGGGTTTCTTCTCATTACACTTTGCTCTCTCTTAACGTCTATTCTTCCTCACTGATGGCTCCTCCCTTCACCATGGCTTTTTCCAGTGGTTTGGTTTGACTCAAAATGAAACGGCCAGAGTCGTATTTAAAAGTAGTGAATGTGGTTCTATCTGTTTACTATAAAGCACATTATTTGTATCAGCTTCATTCTTTGGGTATTTTTAGGGAGACTGTAATATTCCCTTAATTTTAGCTCCTTTTTTAATCTTGTTTCAGGCATAGGCTCCAAGAGACGTGCATGGAACACAGATGCTTAATTTACTCCTCCAAATATGTAAAGAACATGGCTTTGTGCAATAAACATCACTAAGAGCATGGCTGAAGACCAATCAAAAAAAAATCAATAAAGCTGCTGTAAATTCCTTATTATCTAAGAATTTCAACGCCTACTGATACGTCTGGTCTTCCATTGCACCTTCATGAATTTAAGAGCCTGGGACACACTTATTTATGGATACAAGCTGTGTGTGTGTGCACAAACAGTGCAGCAGATTCTGAAACAACCATCCGAGGATGTTATGGCTGTTAGTCAAAATCAGACAGTAAAAGGGAGATTTTTGTTTGAATAGGGGGATTCAGAATGTGACTCATAGAGAAATCACGCGGGATACAGCGACTTCACAAAAAAGAAACCTTAGAAAAACACACTATTGTCTGTAAAACCTGGACATGCAAGTGCAGAATCTGCAGTATCTGAGCCATATCTCTTCCCTGTCCCTGTTACCTGCAGACTGTGGGTCGAGTAAGTGACATCTGCAGAAAAGCACTGAGCAGCAGACAGGAAAGGGAAGGGCAGTGGGTAACCTTCCACCGGCCTCGGAGAGCCTAAACTTTCTCCTGCATATCTTTAGTCTCTGATTTCCACATCTAGGTGTAAATATGGCTCTGGGCTCTGATGCACGCTTCTGCCAGACGCGGTTAGTGCTAATCATATATTATTAAATCAATACAGATCTCTGTTTGATGTGTGTAGCACTTGCTTGCAACCTCTAACTCTGTAATTAACAATATCTGATCTACGAGAAATTCATACCCAGGCCACAACCCCTTTACTCCCCAAACCCCCACTATTACTGGTGAAGTCCTACAGCTCATGAAATACAACACAAAATATTAGAGTTCTGATTTTTCTAGTGACCTAATAGTCCTACTAATTTGACTATTCAGGTGATTTTTCACATCACACTGTTTAGTATTAACTGGGTATGTGTACCTGGAGGTTTGGGTGGTGAAACAGCAGCACCAAATACTTGAAATGTGCATCTCCAGGGAAGACCATCTCCCCCTCTACAAACACACACTCTGTCTCACATACATGTACACATCTGTGCATCCCAGTGCTTGGATCAGCAATGTATTGTTGCTATTGCAAAAATGTGGAGAGCAGCAATATCGTAATCAAATGTATGCTCAGACATGTGCCAGGAAGCAGCAGCAATTCACAGCCCATCAAATGCCTCGGCTCTGGCTTCCTTAAGAAGCATTTCTCACACCAGAAAATGCAATTACTGCTCCACTGTGCCTTCCCACATGGAGATCCGAAATGCTTCAGTAAATGAAGCAACCTATCAATACTTTATCTATTGCAGATGAGACTTCTACAGATAAGGATCAGTGTAATCCAGCCATTGATTTTAGGATTCTCAGTCCTCCGAGGACTGTGACAAATCTATACATTGTCCCTGAGTGACAGGGTTTGCTTTTGAGTTTCTGATTTCATTGGGAAACCGTGTAAGAGTGAACGTAAGCAGAGAGAGCTCTGCTGCCGCCCAGCTGGGCAGGCTCAGCTCCATGTGTGGGTCCTTCCAAACCCAACTGTGGTGCACACCACTAATTAGCAGCCAGACAATTGCAGACACACCAACATTTTAATATTTTTTTCCTAAGGCAAGAAAAGGGGAATGGTTTCAATATTTGCCAGCTTTCCTGCTTTGCTCCAAATCTGCCTTGTTTTAGAATCCATTTGTACTGTGCAAGCTTAGCTACCATTCCTGGTGGGGTTTGGTGACCTGGGGATGTGAAAGAAGCATTTGGCTCTCAGTGCCAATCAGTAAATCTTGTTTGTAAGAACGGACATACAGAAAAATTCCTGTCCTGATGTATCTTTATCTGGAATTTACATGTGTGTCTTATCCCTTTGACATGCTTGCCCCAAAGCAGGTTATAAACAGATAAATGCGTCCTTGTAACAAAAAGAGAGATTCTGTTTCTGAGAGACCCAGAAATCTGAAGGGCCATGTCTGTAGGTGTGGGAATGCACACACTCAGGGTCCTTTAAATGTACACACTCATGCAATGTTTTATATAACTCCACATCAGTGCACTGCAAATGTTTACAAGCAAAGGTTTGTAATTTGCTGGCTAAGAACAGCTGAGTTATTTGCTAAAGAAAATAGGGAGAAATTCCTAATGATAACTCCAACTTCTCAGTTTAAAACTGATCAGGAAAAAAAAATTTAGGAGCATGAAGAAATTTTCAGATTTCGGGTAGTCTGTAAGATTTAATGCACACATATACGAGGGAGGTATTTTGGGTATTACATGGAAAACCATGTGATAGATATGACCTGGTATTACTGGGAATTCCCAGAAAAACCCTGAATGTTGTCACCAGGGGCTATTTCTGTCATTCCAAATGACACAGCACCTTCAAGCTTTCCCCATTTATTGTAAGATGAACATATCAATATATACTCTTCTTTTGCCCAAATTTTCATCTGTTCCCAAACCCAGCTGGAAACAACCTGCTGGTGGAGGTGCAGAATGGGCAGTTTTCCAGTCTCCGAGTAAAGCCTGCAGAATCTGACCCACCACGGATGAATTTGCTACCACTGAGCAAGCTACACCCTGAATACAAAGACTCACACAAACAGCTAGCAGGAACTGAACTACAAAATATTACACCTTAAAAACGTGACATCGCCGTGCCCAGGAAAGTAATTGTCAGTGCTTTTTGGAAGTGTTAAATTTGCTTCTGTTCTGCTTAGAGTGGGTATTTTCTCACCCTTTGTTTGCTATGACGATATGGAATAGAGACAATCTGTCTCTAAAACAGGAGAAAAAACCACAATATTCCATCTAGACACATTATAGAAACAGGGCTTCACGAAGTGCATGGCAGCCTTACAGGAGGATTTTCTGGTCACTTAGACTGACCTGCAGGGCTAGGCTTGGCTGCTGAGAATCACGCGGACATTCCCAACTCATGACCCTCCACAGACAACACCAGCTCAGAGAAACTCCGAGGAACAAGCTCTCCTGCACCGAAAACATTATTGCATCTGCTCTACACCTCTGAAAGTGCGAGTTTATGCTCCATCATGACTGCATGAGATACGATTCACACGCGATAGTGACCGGGCTGTGAGAGGAGCTGTTAAAGACACAGGCTCCTCCACACACTCCAGCTGCTCTCCGCTTTCAGCCCCTACCCAACGCACCAGGCAGAAACCCAGAAACATGCCATTAATTCAGAAGACTGTACGTTCTCCGCACTAAATAGGTATAAGGACTCTCATTTTCCAAGAAATAGTTCTATTTTAGACCATAAAAAGGAAAAAAAAATGTGCTGAGTATAGGTCACAAAAGAAGAATAGAAACGAAACCTGTGTTATTCAGTTATTGACGTAAACACCATCACGCACTGTATGAGCTGTGATTTCAGCCTAGTGACCACATCACGTGGACCTGGGAATTCGTCCATCCCGTCAGCGAGCGTTGGATCAGACCTGTGCAAGCCAGAGCTGTATCTACGGCTTCAGCTTTATGTCTGGCAAGCCTTGCAGCCCGGAGAAAAGCACGCCTCACTTGCTCTACTTGCTGTGTAAACAAGTGCAGACCACGTCACCAAAAAGGCTGTGAGATTTACCCAGCAGATCAGTGAAACATCTGTAGTCTTTCACATATTTCACAAAGAAACATTTGTTTGGTAACGTGTTGCATCCTTTCTGAATGGCGACACATGGGGCCGTAGGCAGAGCAATTAAATCACAAAGAAATTATTATAAAAAATCTAGATTCTATTTTTGCACTGTCTATATAGTATATAAATATATTCTGGATATGGGTTTATTTAAATATATTTTTATGTATGTAAAACATAAATATAGGTATAAATATGTTTTATTAATGTATTTAAATAAATCTATATCCCATATTGTACGTGATCTAAAAGCACTATTGCAGCTTGGGGCAGAAGGGTTTTTTTGCTGATGTGCCAATATGTTCCAGAAGTTCTTTATAAATAAGCAGTGAGAGCTTTTCAGAAGTATCTGTAATCTTACACTGACCAATTACCTTATATATACACGTTTTCCTGGATAACATACGTAATTTTTAAACCTGAAATTATTCTGCTTTTTGGATAATGGAATTTCGTCATCAGCTCACTTCCAGAAAGCGGGAAACGATAGCAAAACACAGGGCTAAAATGTGAGCAAATAAAGGAGCGCTGTGTCCGTTCATTTTGAAACGAAACGAGAGCGTAGGAACTGGAGTGTGTTGCACACTGGCTCGTGTGACCACGCTCACTGACACCGGGCAATCATAAACCACAGCACTGCCGGGAGCCCTGACTCAGCTGATTAGGGGGCGTTCAGAGAGGTCTGTCCAAATAACCACCTTCCTGACACGAGGGCCACAAGAAGCCAAGAGAATCCGCTCCTGTTCCCCCCCCCGCCACACTCAGGAGGAAACCCAGAAATTGGTAAGGAGATGGGTTAGACATCCGTGGGGCTAGCACACCTCAGAAGGAAATAAATGTGATGCTATTAACAGAGGGTGTGTGGGAGTGTGGTCGTGCAGCTGAGGTGGGGTGCAAGGGATGTGCGTGTGCATTGATCTGCCCTTGGTTTGTGCTGCGGCATCTTCGGGGGCTGCAAGCAGCTGGGCCAGGTCCAGCTAAGCAGAGGCACGCTGGAAATCAAGGACGAGACGTGGAGGGAAGAGCATCCCTGCTTGTGCCTGTGTGTGAGAGGGAAGGCAGAGATGTGATCCAAGCCCTCGTGTGCTCGGCCTGGCCACCGGGGTTGCCCGGCCGCTGCTCCCTCAGTCACTGAGGTCTCGGGGGTGCAGGGCAAGCAGCTGCAGGGGGAACTCCGAGCAGCCTCTCCCCCGAGGCCTCCCGTGTCCAGCCTCACCTTCAGGAGACCCTGAAGGCGTCACAGGCTGTGTTGTGGCTTGAAGGGGAGGCACCCCCCCACATTCAGACGCTGGCTGGGTTTTTGTTGTGCTTTTTCCACAGAGGTGGAGCTGGGAGAGGGGAAGACGAAGCATCCCAACTTAATTTCTTTTTAATGGTCTGGTGGAGCGTCTGACATGTGAATCCTCACTGTCCCTGCTCCCCAGCTTGACTTCAATGACTGCTTTTAACAAACAGCTTCCCCCAGACAGGGAAATTCTGCTACCTTGCCCAAACCTGCTCAAATACTTTGAGCTCCCAGTTATACGTTTAGCACAGGATTTTGGCAAAATGCAGGAGAGGCGCATTCTTTGAACTGGAGGTAGACTTAAAAACAGCCCCTTGATCATCAACGATGTCTTTATCCACTGAACCAGAACTGGGTTTTGCAAAACCTTACACCCACAGTCTCTTGATCTCCTCCCGACGTGCCAGCCAGCCCCTGCAAACCAGGTCATTTTGAGAGTTCCTACGCCTGTATTCCTGCAGCCCCACAAGATGCATTTTGAGTAGCATATCCAGAGCCATCAGTGACCACAGATTAGCAGGGCGATATTCCCTCTGGAAATCTTTGAGCCCGCACTGCCTTCGCTCATTACAGAGGCTATCGGGTCTGCATTGCTTTGCATCCGCTGACCGAGGGGGCTTTGCATGAACTCCACTCGGGCTCTGGGAGCCTTGCCCCCGAGCAGACCCTGGGCGGAGCAGGATGCTCATTCCCAGCGCCTGCCGGGGAAGGGGAGCCCTGCCGCAGAGCTCCGACTTGCCCAGGCCAGGCCTGGCTGCCGGGGCAGGGTGGGCTCTGGCACAGCGCACACGGGGGCTGTGCTCCTTGTGACTTCTGCTCAGTGCACAAGTCCCGACTGGGAATTAAAAGCCCGTCCCCTCTTAGTATATAGGGGTAAATTTCAGAGGCTCCAACCTCGATAATTAACGAGTTCTGTCGTTCCCCTTGCCGTTGCACTAGCTGTGGTATTTTTAAAGCCTTTTATTAAAAATTAATTTCTTTATTTTGTTGGAGACCCATCAGTCAGTCACGTGGCTCCCTGTCATGTTTCTATCCTTCCTACTCATATTCGAGTTATGCCATCAAGCTAATATATTGTGACTGCTCTTCTCTCTTGTGACAAAGCCTTGCAGCTGCCTCCAAATCAATAGATGTCAAAGAAATATGAAAACAATCATGACAGAGAACTTAAATCCTGGCTAGAGTCTGCATAATAAAAAATGTGCTTCTGTTCTCAAGGCAGCGGATTAATTTATCCTAAAGTTTAGTCAAATTTTATTCCGGTACCTTTTTCCCAGCAGATAGAGCTACATCTGTTGGGTTTGTAATGTAATTTGTAATTACTGCCCTTCATGTGGTCCAATGCCTTGAACCATCTTTAATTAAAAGCATAATTAAGGGAAGATCTAAAGGAAGACAATTACCAGATGGTCTTTTTTTTAGAAACAGTTAGTTGCACTGAGGATGTACCCTGGTCCATTTCTGACTTGGATTAAAAGGCAGGCTGCCTCCTGCACAATCTGCGAGGTGAGAGGCTGCGGAGGGGCTCCGGCATCCCGGGCAGCAGCACAGCCAACAACTGCCAGAGTGGCTGGGGACAGCCAGGGCGACACTGGGGGACCTTGGGGCAGAGGGCTGCCCTGGCTCCATCGCTTTTCCCTGGGTGGGTGAGCCCTGGTGCCTTCCTCCAGCCCAAAGCTCTGGCAAGAAATGCCTCAGTCAAACCCCCGACGTCACTAGGGACATCCTACAGTTCCTGGGAAATATTTTTCTGGTGAAAATAGCAAGAAAACGCAATAACAATAATAATCGTGATATCAAAATGGTAGTAATAGCAGTAATAATAATAATAATAATAATAATAATAATAATAATAATAATAATTTTTAAAACCCACAGGGACTGAGTCCCAGAACAGTTTCCAAAAATGAATTATCGCTCCTGTCCCGGGTGAGAGAGATCCTGATGGGGGGTGCCGTTCCTGCCCAGCCCTTGCTCATGGCCAGAGGCTGTTGTAGGAGGGGGTAGTTAGCCAAAATCTCCTCTCAGGCTGCAGCAGGCTTAAGGCTCAGGCTGGACTTAATTTGAGGATCCCTCCCCAGCCTCTTGGGATATCTCCTTCCAGAAGATTCCCCTCACCCACATCTGGAAGTTCCAGAGACCATTACTCGAAGAGAAAGGGCGGGAGGAGATGGGAAATAACCCTGAAAATATGAATAATGCAACAAAGTGCAGAATTATGTGAGAGCACAAAATTTCTAGGGGAAGCTAGGCATAAAAAAGGGGGGAGAGAAAAAGAAAGAGCGAAACCTCGAGCAGTGGTGTAACGTAAATTAAATTTTTGCTGTATTACTAAGATTTCATTATTTGGCTGTTCCTACTCAAAGTAAGGCAGCGATGAATCGTAATCATTTCAATTATCTTCAAGATAGTTTCTTTAGGACACAAGTTGTCAAAGATAAAAAAGTACATTCTTGCTGCTCCGTGGGTCCATTTTCCAGACGGTTTGTCGTTCTTGCTGCATGATTTAGTCGGGGCTCTTTTGCATACTGCGGCTCTCCCGCACGCCCTCCGCGGGGGGCGCGGACCCGCTCCCTCCCTGCGCGGAGCGGCTGCGCAGGGCTCCGCGCCCGCGGAGCCGGCGGGGCTGACCCTGCCTCAGCGCCAGCTTCGCCGCCATCCTCTTGAATTAACTTCACGCGGGAGGTTTTGGTTGGTTGGCTTTGCCACTTTTCCCCTCTTATTTTCGCGGCTCTCTCCCCTCGTCTCGCTCCCCGCCCCGTGGAATATTTCCTGACCCATTGCTCTGAATAAAGCAACAAATGCGGGGCGGGCGGCCCCGCACCTCGCCTGGCCGCGGGGCAGCCGGGGCAGGATCCGTCCCCATCCCCATCCCCGCAGCCCTACGAAAGCTGTTTTCTCCCTGCTGATAAGGGTTGATCTGCGAGAGCTGCTCTCCGCCGGGAAGGCGCTTAGGTCTCTTTAAGCGCAAACCAAATAACATTTAAATGCCTTTTTACTGCCGGGGCATTATTTATTTAAGTGGCCGTCGGAAATCACAGCAACGCGGTTCCCGTTCCTCCCGGAATATTGTCCTTGCCGGTTTATTAGAGCGACTGGTTTAAAAGAGGCTCTTTTGGAATAAAAGGGCGCGTTTCTCCCCATTATTCATATCTAGGGAGTCCCAGGCCTTTAGTACATTAAAAAAGCTTCAAAAGGACAATTCGCCATCCACAGATATTATATTTGTGAAATGTCCTTTTGTCGAAGCTTTTAACACCTTCTTATAACGAATCATTTGTTCTTTTCTCTTTAATTTTGATAGACAATTAGCCATCAAATATACACCAGTTGACTGTAACCGAGCATTAAACTAGCCTTTATTTAACGCTAATTTAGCATAGCAGCTTTGTTTAACTTTGCCATACAAGAACCAGGTTTTGTAGCAAAAAATAGGTGTAATTTTATGTGGGGCTTCATTTCTTTTGGCCCTCTACACAGCAAGCCCTCTCCTCTTTGTAACCCATTCTGCTGGGCAGAAACACCATTTCGGAGTGCCTAGCACCTGGAGTCTGGAAAAAAATTAGCATTGATATAGATTTAGTTGAAATGTAATCTCTTAAATCTGTCCAAGATTCGGGGAGATAATTACACTTTCACTGAATTGACAGAGGTCAGCGTCTCTGTGGACCTGAGGAGTTGATTTACTAACAATAGTGTTACATAAAAAATGGTGTTTGAGATTATAATGTTAATAGATGCAGTCACTGGGGAAAGCAGGCAGGCTACAACTAATTCGATGGAACTTGGGTTTTGCGTTACAAGGATTCAAATCACTTGCAGCATTTAATTTGGAGGAATGGGTTTGGCAGTAATTACAGCAAATGGAAAGGTCGCCTTGGAATATTGGTTATTTCTTCCTAAGTTGGGACTCGGGGTTTTGTGGGGGGAAGTCCTTTTTCTCTGTCCCCGGCGACGGCCGGGAAAGCCGCGGTGCTGCATCCCCTGCACTTCTACTCTTGGTCACCTCGGTCCCGGCATAATCCCGCTCAGACGGAAGAAACAGGGGTGGAAAACATTTGTGTAAGGGTTGGAGTCGCCCCTCGAGTGGGACCCGACAGTTTTCAGCCAGACCCGGGATTTCTTTCCGCTCCCGGGGAACGTTCTCTGGGCCGGGCCAGGTCAGCACCTCCTCGGACAAAGCACACCACGATATGTGGGAAAACGCTCCGCAGTTTCGTTTGAATTTGGGGGGTCACGAGTGGAGCGGGAAGCTTGAGTCCGTGCTCAGGTGAGCCCGCTTCCGCCTCCCTCTTTTTTTACCCGGTAATGACCTGGCGGGACCAGATGGCCCAAATGCCCCACCAGCCCCAGCGGGTCACGCTGCCTCTTCGGGCAGCCTGGAAAACCCAGCCCAAACTCAAGCCCTTGTGCCACGATGTGCCCTTGTGTCGCGCCTCTTCACCCACTCGCATCCCGCAGGGGTCGTTTCCCACCTCGGCGGGACCTCAGCTTTTTCCCCGCTGGGACACGCGGCCCTGCTGGGGAGAGCCCGGTCACGAGTGGCCGCGGGGAGCCGAGGGACGGGGTGGCCCGCGGGGCAGCGGGGCTGGTGCGGGGCGTGGGTCCCGGCCCCTGTCCCTCCGGGGTGTCCCGTGGGGGCCGCCTCCTCCCCGTTCCCGGGGGGATCCCTGCAGACCCGACGGCCGGCGGAGGAGGGGAGCGCTGCCCGGCCCGGCCCGCAGCCGGGAGCCCGGCGCTGGGCGCGCTGCGCGGGCGCGGCCGGGCGCGGA
>VZTF01007968.1:2337176-2360001 GCA_013397755.1 Cnemophilus loriae | reverse complement strand
GGCCTCCCCAGTGCCCAGCACAGAGGGACAATCAGCGCCCTGGTCCTGCTGGCCACACTAGTGCTGACACAGAATTCCAGAAGGGCACCAGTCTCCTTGCCCACCTGGGCACACGCTGGCTCGCATTTGGCCACTGTCGGCCAGCACCCCCAGGGCCTTTCCCGCTGGGCAGCATTCCAGCCACTCTGCTACCAGACTGGAGCACTGCAGGGGGTTCTTGGGACACGAGGGCAGGACCCAGACCTTGATCTTCTTGAACCTCATCCCGCCGGCCTCACACCATCCATCCAGCCTGTCCACATCCCCCTGCAGAGCCTTCCTACTCTCCAGCGCATTGACACCCCCACCCAACTTGCTGTCAGCTTCAAACTGACTGAGGGTGCCTCATCCAGATAATTGACAGAGATATTAAACGGAACCTGCCTACCTGTGATGATATTTGTGAAAACTGTGTGTATTTGATATCAGCATGTTGGCTGTGCTTTGGTCAGACTTGATGTCAGAATGATCCCTCTGCTCCTAAAACCTGTGTATGGAAGAGGTGCAAAAGCCAACTGTTAGTGTCCTGTAGAGCGATGCATAAGACCCACGGATGAATAAAGCTCTTTTGTGATTTGTCTGAAGAGGGATCTGTGCAGACCTGATGCACACAGTTACACCAATTTCAAAGAGATATTTTGATGTCCCATGAAGAATTTATTGGAGTGGTCTCCCACTGAGGCCTCCATAAAAAGCTTGCTGTTGATGATAAATCTGCTAATAGCTGCTATCAGAGATGCCTCTCCTTTCTTAACCTTTGAGCATATGGCTGCATAAAGCTGCATAACTAGCGAAACAATGATCCAGGTAGTGCCTGACAGTTCTTTCTCTTTTTTGTTAATTTTAATGGATGTAACAATATGTTCTGTCTTGATGCAGGTAAAAGCAAGCAATCAAACCTGAGGGGCAAACAGCAACGAGTGGTGAGGCACTGGAGAAGGCACAGCACCTGACAGTCTGCAGAGAAGAGCCAGCAACATCTAGGGAAGCTCAAAGTGTGTAACAGGATGCTGGGAAATATTATACACAGTGCTGCTAAATTACTATCAGCCTCAGAGATTAATTTACAGGAAATTTTACTGATGAAAATTCAGAAATAAAAATAAGCTTTAGGTTTAAGCCCTTTTGAGCCTTTGAACAGAGTTTTTCACTGCAGCAAAGTCCTAAGTGTAGCCTGTCAGTGTGAAAAGTTCATGCTGAAATGTGAATTTGCTGAATGGGAAGCATATGATGGGCTGTGGGGACTGGCTCTGGTGGCTTTCTCTCCCAGTTATACAGAAAGCTGGGGATGATCCAGTCATTGGAGCATCCATGCAGGCTATGGGCTCTGTTCCTAGCTGCTGGTGCTAACTTCAGCTGGTTATTTTGCTCCAGGTCCTCGTGAAGGGCCAGAGCTCACAGCCTCAAGACATAATATTAGATATAAGATGTGAAATGGGAGCCTGTAATTAATGTAGTCACCTCCAGCTCTCTCTGATTGCTGGAGAGAAGTGAAGATTAAATTAATCATCTTAGTGTCTAACACTCCTTATCCTCTGAAGGTATCTATAGCAGCTACTCTACTAAAAGTGGAGAAATTTAGATTAAATGTTAGGAAGAAATTCTTTACTGTGAGGGTGGTGAGGTCTTGGCACAGGTTGCCCAGAGAAGCTGTGGCTCCCCAATCTCTGGAAATGTCCAAGGCCAGGTTGAACAGGGCTTGGAGCAACCTGGGATAGTGGAAGGTGTCCCTGCCCATGGCAGGGGGGTTGGAATGAGATAAGTTTTAAAATCCCTTTAACCCAGACCATTCTGTGATTCTATAAACTACCTCAGTTAGATGCCTAAATTTGAATGTGAGATGTCTGAGCCTGAAATCAGTAGGAATCGAACCCTCAAAAACTTTGAAGGTCACTCACTTTGTCTAATTTTTCATATTTGTGATGAGCCTGAGTTTTCTTATCTCTGAGAAATGTGCACTGTATTATAGACTATAATCAGGCACTGGAATGCCTGCGCTAGCAGGATGATAGTACAAAAAGCATCCTTCTTTTCCTTGTTACTGACTCAGTCCATTTAGGTGACAACTCACCCAGGCAGACCTCATCCATCCCTTACCTGACCATTTTTTTGCCTGATCTCTCTCCTCAGCTATGGGTAATTGTGACTCTCCAGTGATCTTACAGCAGCATTTATGGAGATTGATATTTTGGCAGTGTTGCTGTCAGATTTATATCATCTGAGAAATATTTCTCTGGAACAAATGAAAATAAATATGACTTGGGAAAAGAAACAAGCAACTTAACTTTGACTTTTGTTTAAGATCACTTCTTAGCTCTATTCCATAAATAGAGTCTGTCAAGATGCCTACTTATTTATATTCCTGTCAAGATGAGCATAGTGTGACAGTTGGAAACTGCAAAGTAAATCCCAGGTATGGTGATCATCCTTCAGCTCCAATTTTAGACATCTCATTCTGTATAGTAAGAAAAAACCCGTAACATTAAGCAAATGCATTTTAATGTAACTTGATAATTGAGCTGAGCTAGAATACAGTTAAACAAGTTGTGGGTTGTCATTTTTTTTTGCACAGCAGCTTCCTTTATGCTATTTATTATCATCCTTGCTAACAATCATCTTTCCCTGATTTATCCCATGTTGCAGTCCATCTGGTGCCTTAAACTCCAGTTTAAGTTTTTATATATAAAAAAAAAAAAATTAAAAAAAGCGCAATTTTTTCTGGAAGTATTTATTGGTTCTGTTTACTTGGAAAACCCAAACCAGTATGAACCAATTTCTCATTTTGTAGTGATGGATACGTATATAATTCAGTCCTGTTGGTGGAGGTGTATGCAGTGCATCTACTGCTCATTCATATCATCAATATATATACACACATATTGCTATTCCAATAATAAAACATATAAGTCATTCCAGGTTATTATAAGTCGACCCAGAAAACCAATACATCATTTTGGTCTTTTGAGATTTTCTGGTATAAATGTCTGAGTTGTTTGACATGAACTTCTGTTGTTATCTCCCAGGAGAAATTAACTGGGAATATTTTGGCCCAAGTGATCTTAGAATGTATTCTTGTCCATGTTAAAGATATCTGGAAAAGCTTTGTTGGAAAAGTTCAGATGTCCTTACTGGAAAAGACATGCATATTCTTATCAGATTTAGTGGAGTTCTGATGATATTCTCTGTGCTTGCATAACAAGAACAAAAATATACACCCTGTCATTGAAGAAATCCGGGTGCTTCCTATGTCTGAATTCTCTGATGGAAATCATAGAAGAGTCCTTTACCCATCACTGATTTTCCTTCAGCAGCTGTTGCAGAAAGTGTTGCCACTGGAAGTTAATTTTTTATATAGCCAACCACCATGTAATAGGAGATGCATGTCAGCAGGGCCCAGATACACATCACTGTTCTCCTTGTAATCCGGAAATCTTTAAATCATCACTCTGTAATGGAACAAGAAGTGTGTATTCTAAATTCATAAAGATTTATAAACATTCACTGCTGCCATCTGACAGATTTATGCACCACCTGCAGTTCTCTTATTCTTCAGCTCTGTCCTGTGAGCCCTGGGAAAATGATGTTCCTGCACCATTATGCAGGGCTGAGAAATCTGAAGAAGGTCAAGTTACAGAGTCTGAGGAAACTGGACGACTAAGAATGAACCACAAAGGAAGAGCAAGCCACTTAAATTGATAAATCACGAGACAAAAAAATTGCACAGGAGATTGCCTTGTGGATGGCTTTTTTGCCTGGTGTTTGACAGGGTAGTCACTGGATGCCTTTATTCTAGGGCAGAGGTACTGCTGTGTGGCACTGGAGCAGTGCACTTTATTCTGGCTTTTGAATGGTCAGTACAAGACAAAAGGATTGTCAGAAAATGCACAGAATGCACAGCATATCCTTAGTTGGAAGGGACCCACAAGGCTCATCAAGTCCAACTCGTAAGTGAATGACCCACAGAAGGATTGAACCCATAGCCTTGGTGATATTAGCACCATGCTCTAACCAATCATTTTCTTCCTCCTGTAAGGAGCTGACATTTCATTACAGAAAGCAGTGCCCTCTGCCCACACACAACATGTAAACCTCTTAAAACTGTTCTTTGGGCTGTTAGTGTTCACTCCAGAAACTGGGAAGCATTTCCATTAAATTTCACTTTTCTAATACATCAGGCTCAGCATAATCCACAAATGAAGAGTCTCACCCTGATAGCCCAATACTGACTCCGCTTATCTGTGTTGGACTAAAATTACATCAAAGTTTGATGTGACAAATGAAGAATCCATCATTTTCTGTAGGGAATTTGCTACAGTCTAATCATCTTCAGCCTTACAAAAAGTGATGACTGATTTCTAATAGGAAATGGTGTGGATTTAGCTTCCAGCCACTGGGGTTTGATCTGCATTCCTTCTCCAAACTGAAGAGCCCTAGTGCTCTAATACTTCCCCTCCATGAGTTTTCTGATTTTCTGTAATCAAAACACTTTTGATTCCAGTCTTATGATACAATAAAAGTATTTGGTGTCCTGTACATTACTTGAAGCTCTCTCTTTCTCTTTACAGAATCTTAAATCATGCACCTGGCCAGATGTGGAAATGAAATCTCCTCCCTGCATAGCTATGGCTTGCAGGGTGTTATTCTCCTGAAAGTCTGTGCAGATTTGCTGATGCCATGGGTCCAGGGCTCACAGTCACTAGACACCAGCTCCTTTATTTCTTGGCAGATGGTTGTGTTTGGCTCTGCTGGAAGATGTCTTGCTTACACAGTCCTGTCTCAGCCAGTGCTCCTCATTGCTCTGAATCCAGGCATCAATCCATCTATTTGAATAAGGAAGGGGGAATAGTGATGTGGCCACTTCACAGCTGCATTCAGGAAATTGCTCTGCAACAGCATTAATTAATGGGTCATGGCAGAAATAGAATCTCTTTGAGCCTCTCCCTTAATCCCGCTCCTGTCTCTTCATCATCTGCCGAGACTGGTTTTGTCCATAAACACCAGCAACCATGATGGGGTTTGGTGTATCACACAGTCACTTATTTGGGTGTGAAAGCAGGTCTGTTTGGGAGCTGTGCAGGGTTTGCTGTTGGTGTTGAGATCCCTCAATGTAAACTGTCTTCAGTTTATGTCTTTAGTGCACAGGGGTAGTTGTGCCCAGTTTGGACTTCAGCAAGGCCTTTGACACTGTCTCCCACAGCATACTCCTGGAAAAGCTGGCTGCCCACGGCTTGGACAGGAGCACTCTTCGCTGGGTTAGGAACTGGCTGGATGGCTGGGCTCAGAGAGTGGTGGTGAACGGTGCTGCATCCAGCTGGTGACCAGTCACTAGGGGGGTCCCTCAGGGATCTGTGCTGGGACCAGTTCTGTTTAATATTTTTATTGATGACGTGGATGAAGGTATCGAGTCNGACCAGGGAAGCCATTCTTCCCCTGTACTCGGCACTGGTGAGGCCGCATCTTGAGCACCGTGTCCAGTTCTGGGCCCCTCAGTTCAGGAAGGACGTTGAGACGCTTGAATGCGTGCAGAGTAGGGAAACGAGGCTGGTGAGGGGCTTGGAGCACGAGCCCTGTGAGGAACAACTGAGGGAGCTGGGGTTGTTTAGCCTGGAGAAAAGGAGACTCAGAGGTGTCCTTATCACTCTCTACAACTGCCTGAAAGGTGGTTGTAGTCAGGTGGGGGTTGGTCTCTTTCTCCAGGCAGCAACTGACAGAACTAAACGACACAGCCTTAAGCTGTGCCAAGGGAAGTATAGGTTAGTTATTAGGAAAAAGTTTTTCACAGAAGGAATGGTTAAATACTGGAATTGTCTGCCCAGGGAGGTGGTGAAATCACCATCCCTGGATGTGTTTAAAAGAAGACTGGATGGGGCATGGGTTGGACTTGATGATCTTGAGAGGTCTTTTCCAACCTGGTGATTCTGTGATTCTGTGAGGCTCTGTGGCACTGAATGCTTCATGCAAACATTATTTTGCCAGGTCTGTGCAAATGCTTTTGCCAAGGATGTGCAGACCTGGACAATGACTGTACTAACAAGTGTACACAGAGTTTGAGTAACACCCTGTGAAACAGGTGGTTGTTGATACTCCTATCATACAGCTCGAGAAGCTGGCCCATTCATAAAGAGAAATGGCAACACCTAGGCGGGGCTGAGTTGATAAAGGAAATCGGGTTTTCTAACTTACACAATGTCTTTGTTCATGAGTCCAGCCACCTTTCTCTAAAAAACAGATTCAGAAATGGAATAAACCAGCATAAACCAGCTCCTCAGGAGAGGGACACATCAGCATGTGTCTGACAATGGAAGCCTTCTGACAGGATCTTAGTTTCAGGCTAGATTCTTTGGATTTCACAGACATGACATCACAAGTGTCATTACCTATAGAGAAGTAAGAAATGGGTTTGCAATGCATTTATGGAGGAATTCATTAATGATCATCATTTATTTACTCCTAACGAAAGAAGACAGATGTGCTGAGGTTTTCTCAGTGTGTGTGTGTGTGTGAATATACCATTCCAAAGTTCTTATGTTGTATAAATCAGAAGAAAACACAGTGGCAAAGCCAGGTGGTCAATAAGAGATTATATTAAGCAAACAGCAAGTGTCAGTGAAATGTATTTCTGCCCAATGATCCGGTGGATAACTGTAGATAGGTCCGGCAATCTGTGCTCAGTTTTAGCCTCCACTATTAAATTGGGTAAGCTACCAGCTCCAAGTAATTTGTAATTTTAAATTAGTACAAGGCTCATGACATTTCTCTTTTGGGACTGTTCCAGTGAGTGGTTTGCTGCCATCATGTTCACATTTAAATAGGTAAAGCTGCTTTGGTCAAACTCTATTTATCAGTTCCCTGTTTCCTTGGAAGCCAAAAATGAGATCAAAAACGAGTGCAAAGGCAAACTTTTGCTGGTAAGTCTTCATGTTTTCTGAGTTTTTGTTATTTGTTTAATTCTGGTTTTCACTTGGGGAGATGTAAGAACTCCAAGTATTACTGTGTTACTTGCCAACTCCTCTGGACTGGAGAAAGTGATTATTAGATGTACAAAGAGAGAAAGCTGGGTGGAAGTTTTAAAATGTATTGCTGTGCTTCTGTCAGCTAGAATTATCTCTTCTACCTGCCAGCTTGAGTTGTTATGTGGAAAGGAAAGCAGAACAAAAACAAACTGAAGGAAAGGGGAAATTCAGGAACATATTTGCCACCTTCATCCAGTGGGGATGACCTGCCCTGCGGCTGTATGATCCCCTTACCCTGCCAATCCTGTTTTTGTGATCAGATTGGAGCAGAACAACTTCTATCTCCTCTGCTTTTGAAATTTGTTTCTCAACGTACTGTGGTGGGTGAAGAGATGAGCAGGGGTGGACTGGGATGAAAGGGAAACAAAGAAATAGGAGAGCAAGGCTAATACCTCTGGCTCTCCTCAGAAAGTGGACTTATTATTGGGAGCCAAAGTCCAGTGTGATTATCCCTCAATCCAAATCACATTTTTCTAGACATTTCTAGCATTGTGGTGCCTAGAGGAACCCTAACACAGTTATCAAAATTGTCACATCATTCACCTGATCAATGGGAAACCTGCGTACAAATCCTTGAGGGAAATCATGGCAAGTGGACATGCACACAGCTCTTCTCTCTCTGCCCTTCACCAACATGAAGAGCTCAAGTGGATCAGAGCAGGCCATGAAAAAGATAAGGGGGCTGGAGCACCTCCCATATGAGGACAAGCTGAGAGTTGGTTTTGTTTATCTTAGAGGAGAGAAGACTCCAAGGAGACCTTAGAACACCTTCCAGTACTTTATGGGGGCTT
Source organism: Cnemophilus loriae (assembly GCA_013397755.1). Taxonomy (NCBI): domain Eukaryota; kingdom Metazoa; phylum Chordata; class Aves; order Passeriformes; family Corvidae; genus Cnemophilus; species Cnemophilus loriae. Next base: position 2,352,158 of record VZTF01007968.1, on the reverse strand, counting down.
ACATCTTTCTGTGTGGAAGGACTTTTTGTCTGGATGTGTAGTGAGAGGATAGTGGAGAATGGCTTCAAACTGAAAGAGGGTAGGTTTAGATTAGGAAGAAATTGTTCCCTGTGAGAGCAGTGAGGCCCTGGCACAGGTTGCCCAGAGAAACTGTGGATGCTTCATCTCTGGGAGTGTTCAAGGCCAGGTTGGATGGGGCTTGGAGCAACCTGGGACAGTGGAAGGCGTCCCTGCCCATGGTAGGGGGATTGAACAAGATGGTCTTTAAAACCCCTTTAACCCAAACCATTCTACGATTCTATGAATGTGATTGTTTTCACTGAAACATCTATGGAACAGGAAATTATCCAAAAATGAAAAACAGTATCAGATTATCCAATCTGTGATTCCAGTATTTGTAAGTATATTTTGATTTTGAATAGGAAGGCAGCAGGCAAGTGCCAGGAGACATTATGTAATCAAGTAGAGCAGGAAACTGAGCTCTCAGATAAACACATCTCTTGGGCATGTCCATACTCCAGAGAGGGGTCAGATCAGAAAAACTGTTCAGAGAAGGCGTTCTTAACCCAAACCATTATAGTGCCCTATACAAAAATGTGGCCTGCTTTTGTTTCTTCATTTTTAACTGTTTTCACTCTGACCAATTTCATTTTCTTCTCTCCTCCCACCAGCTCATGTTATTGGAGGAAAAAGTTGCTGAGAGTCTTGTAGGAAATGATACCATGACACTCCAGCAGCAGTGTAGTTTAATGGGATACTTCAGACAAAGATGTATAAATTTGCATAAAACACAGCTAATTTCAGTCTCTCACACTCATGAGCACTGAGAGGCTTTTATCTTAAACAGCCTGCCCATCGTTCAGGCACTAAGGCTCCTGTTTCCAGGGAGTCTGTCCAGGGTTGTTTGTAGTGAGTGGAGGACAAAGGAAATCAACTTTTGGGACCCTCCCCACATTTGATGGCTTCTTAAGTGTGTGCTGTTGGTTTGGGATGTGTCTCGTTATGCCAATGAGGAGCTGACAGTGATTAATCTCTTTATCCTGACCCACCTCTCTGAGTCATAAGGATTTAGTCACTGATTCTGCTCCAGAGCTGCTTGTCAGGAGAAATTGCAGGAAGTTGTGTGCTAGGATCTCGATGACCTGCTGCCATAGGTGTCAGCAGCAAACGCCATTTGGCACCTCTTCCTCTTCTGGTGTTTTGTTCCTGTGCCTTCACATTCAGCCTTGATTCATATCAGTATAAATGTATTTTTTACTACAATTTGTCACAGCCGTAGAACTTTCCTGGGCCTCTGTTTTCTAATACATCGTAGGCATGTTGGTACATGCTGACAAAAGCAGGTGATAGCTACCTCTTATGATGCATAATTTTTCACCTCACAAATCTCACAAGCCTTGGTATTGCCCCAGGTATTTCACCAATATATTACAGTAAACTCTCCTCCTTCCTGGCTCAGGATTACAAAGGAATATTACAGTTTACCTCATTCCACATGATGATTTTGCCTATAAATTTTAATCTGATCCAATCTTCATATTTTCTCTATTTTGTTGGATCCTGGTAAGGGTTATGACACATCTTGCTATTTTCCAAGACTCTTTTATTCAATTTATGTAATTCCTGTTTATCTAAGACAAACTAAAAAAGGTTTGAAAGGAAAGGAAAATGGTAGGACAGACAAAAAGAAATCTTTTGAATAATGGAAAAAGCAAGTACTGAGTTCACTTTAAAGTATTTTTCTAAGTACTCTATTGGCATATTCCAATGTTTTCATTCCTCACATTTTGGTGCCTGATGGACCTAATGAACTTCCCCCATCTCAAACACCTTGGGGCTTATTGAGAAGCTTTCTGAAGTCAGGGACCCCAAGCCTCTATTTGACTGTTATTATTTTCCATTCCCTTTAACATGCAATTATTCATTTCTCTATTTCTTGTTAAGAATATTTTAGTCCTTACATACACTTAAATGTCTATATATACACTCAGTTTATATAGATTCATAATGTATATTTACACACTGTATATACATATATAAATATAGATATGTAAAGTGAATCTATGTGTAATATCACACATATTTGTACTCTCTATATTTATATATAGAAAGAGAAATCTGCATATCTAGAAATATGTACATATTTTTATTTATGAACACTCCTGGGTCCACAGGAAATGGGCAACCAAACAGCTCTTAGATCATGAGGGCTCCTGACATGTATTTTCTTGGATAAAAGCTGTACTTATATGACTAATATTGAAAAAAAGGAGGAAATTTAGAAGGGACTGTTGTGACTACAAGCACAACCCTTGAAAGTAAAGCAGATGATTCCGCCAGCCACCTCAAAGGTATGAATACAAATCACAAAAGTTCAATTAGAGGGCACTAAAAAATTGCAACTGTGACATCTAGATAAAGAAACTTTAGGGTTTACATGAATTTTTACAGAATAACAACCACTCACAATGGACAGCAGGGACATCTGTAAATTGCACAGAAGGGCATAAGAACATTAACTCATTGAACAGGCTTCTGTCTTCAAATATCTGCTGAATTGGTCCTTTACTGCTACAAGTGCAAGCAGTGCTTTGGTGTTGTGAAAGGAGAATACACCTGGAGGAAGGAGTGGGTGAACACATGGAATGCCTGTGGGACGCAGGAACAGATTGGGGGCCAGAGCATAATTCATCCCACCTCGGGCTATGCAGAGTGATTTCATGCAGATGGAAACTAGAGCCTGTGTATGGATGGGGACAGAGAGCAATGTGAGTGCCTACTAACCCTGAGGACTCACTCTGTCCATGGCGAGTTTTGGTTCACATCACAAATTTCCAGAATCTTCTCCAGAAAGTGAGATGGGACCTGTCATCTGGCACATGGTAGGTACCACAACTCTCTGTACACTTCTTTATACACACAGCTTCAGCAGAGCTCAGGAAATGTTGGGCATGAGATAGAAATTGTCTACAGGATTTAGCATCTTCCTTTTTTTCTGTGTGATTTTTGTTTTTTTAGCAGTGTTAGTAGAAAAAGATAGAGGAATGAGGCCAGTGGAAAAGAACAATGCAGGAAATTTATAAGGAGGGTAATGCATCCAATTATAATTTGAATCCCAAACAGTGTGCTGTTAAGTGTAACTGCAGTCTGGCACTACTTTTAATTCATTTTGTTGGGCCTATCAAGGAAAGCAGGCTAAAGCACACAATCTATTTTTTCACTCGGCATTTCTGTATCCATCAAACCATTTCAAGTAGCCTGAGAGTAATTTCACATTATGACCATTTCCCTTTAAGTTAGACCAACTCAAGTGTGGAGAATTAAAATTAATTATTCAACAACAACAAAGGCTGAAATGTGATTAAATTTGGCTGGTTTGTTGGTTTGTTTGTTTTTCTCCTCTCCAGGCACTTCAATTCCCCAGGCTCTGTCCTCCTCTTGTGTATGGCATTTTGAAAGGCAATGACAGATTGTAAATTCAACCCAAGGTTGCTGAACCGTTCAGCAGAGTCAAGGGAGGCCTGATGAATTCCTTTTATGTGTCCTGCATAAGTGTGTATTATACACTCGTTAACAATGTGATGGTCTGAAGTTTGTTGCAGTTTTGGTACAATAAATCATTGTTCCTCTGCTGATTTGGAAAATCTCTGTGCCTCCAGTGAGCTGCTTAAATGCCACTGTGCATAACCGAGTATCCTTGAGGTGGGACAAATCCTGACAGTATGCTTGTGGTGCTGACAACAGACTTCACCTTCAGCAATGTGGGATGTGAATAGGGGCATCCAGGGCTGCTTGAGATGCTGTGGCGTGTCCAGGACAGCCACGTGTGGCAGTGATATGTGCCCTGGGCTTGTAATACATCAATGCCACTGGCGTGGCCACAGCTGGTTATTTCATCCTGCGATAGATCTTTATTATCCCCGGCACTCTGGCATCTCCTTAAAACAGTTGGTTTAAAGCACCAGAAACGGAAATAGGAAAACTTCAGATAACCTCTGCAGAGATGCTGAGAAGTGCGAGTTTTGTGCAAGGTAAATTTCTGAACTTGGATCCTGCAGCTCTGGCAGAAAGGTGTGCTCCTGTCTCTTTTCCTAGTGGGATTATACAGAGTGAGTGTGCACAGAAACCTCTAGAGCACAAGCTTAACACCTGCTTCCTCTCAGAAAGTTTGTCCTTGTTGCTTTTAGTGTGTTTTCACTGGAAAAGAAAAAAAAGGGACCTGGTTAAATCTGTTCTCCATATGTTTGTTTAGAACAAGGAGAGTTTTAGGAAGAAAATTGGCTACTCTGAGCTTTACCAGAAGTTGTGCTTCAATGCTTGAATTTCTTCCTCAGACTGGAGAAATGAGGGCTTCAGGAAGAACATAAAGCACCTTCCAGTGCCTAAAGGGAACTTCCTGAAAGGCTGGAGAGGGACTTTTCACAGGGGCATGGAGAGATACGACAACGGGAAAGGATTTAAACTGATAGAGAGCAGGTTTAGATCAGATATTAGTAAGAACTTCTTTATTGTGGGGGTGCTGAGGCCCAGGAACTGTTGCCCCATCCCTGGAAGTGTCCAAGGCCAGGTTGGACGGGGCTGGGAGCAGCCTGGTCTGGTGGAAGGTGTCCCTGCCCATGGCAGCGGTTCAGAACTGGATGATCTTTTAAGGTGCCAAACCATTCCACAATTCTGCGATTTTCAGAGGACTTAGTAGGTGAACTGGCTGTTCCAGAGGTCAAGGCACACCTTGGAATAACACATAGACATGTCCCTGAAGAGCACATAGATGTGTGAGAGTTGGTCCCTTGAGTCACAAAGGGCACCAGGGTGGGACATAAAATAAGTCTGTTTCAGTAAGTTAAACACTGGACATCAGGACACATTTGCTGATCCATTTGCCCAGTTCACAGGGGTGCCGGAATCCAGTTTGGTCCATAACAGCTCTGTCCTCAGCACATTGCTGAAGGCTGGGGAAACTGAGGCACAAACCAAACAGGCCTGGGCAGGTGACAAAACTGTTGTTGTCAGGGTGTTTTGTTATTGGTATTTACAAGGGGACACAGCTGGAAAAGTTGTATGTTCCTGGAATGGTCTGTGGTTTAAATGCCAGCTAAGGAAGAATGCAATAACACTGCAAATATCTTTAAACAGTTAAGTCAGGGAAGAAACAAGTCAAGGGACCATCATGAATAACGATTAGGAGTAAAGCAGAGGACAATGTAGGCTCCGTATCAGAAGGTTTCCTTGGGAAGTGCTGGACTTCTTCTGACGGGAATATTTAATGATTGGACAGCTTATGCTATGGAGACTGAAGAGCAGTACTGGAAGAAACACTTCATTTCTAACCATGCCTGACATGACATGCAAGTGAGGGAGATTATTATTCCAGGTAGGTTTTTCTTTTCTTTTTCTTTTTTTTAAACTTACTTCTTGGGTATGTTCATTATTTGCTAAAAGGCAGAATGACTTTGGAATCATTCAGGCTATATGAAAGCTTCCCACAGAGATTAAACATCTCCTGGGTGGAGTTTGCCTTGTGCACACCACCAGAACGTCAATCTTCCCCCTGGAACCACAGTGGAGTATTTTAACTGGATGTCTTTATCAGATCTCTGCTGACAGCCTGTCAAAGCTTTCCTGGGGAATGACTCATTTGCAAATAGCTTTCCTACCTTTCCCTTCTCCCTTCACTCCCTGTCTCCTTAAATTGCATGCTATAAATAGCGCTTGGAGAAGCAGAGTTTGAGAATCAGTGCTTTTCATATAAATCAAGGGTAGGATGTTGCCAGGGCTGGAATTTCCTCCAGAAGAAGGTGGATCCAAGCTGATTTTCGTACAGTTCTGACTATGGCTGTCATAGTCCATCAAATCAGTGACCTGTCCTGGCTGCTGCTGTATTTGTGGTGGTGGCTGGTTATCTCACTGACCATTTTCCATGTCATTCCTAGGAGGAAATTTTCTTTCCAATACTGAGTATTTCTCGTTAAGGCATTTAGCAGTTGTAGTACATGAGGATTGATCTTATGAATTTTTATCTTACACAGCGTGGGAATCACACTGTTAATCAGTACTAGGAAATGTATCTGGTGCTGGCTGTTAATAATGCCCTGATATGACTTCTGAGATCATGACAGGTGGAAAATTAAACTCCCATGTCAAGGAAAAGTCTCCTAAACTTTCCTTGCATTTCAATGCTTCTGGTTTCAAGTCTAAAGCCTGTGGAGAATTGTTTTTTACTGAAATTTCCCCTTTGCATCAGAGATCAAGAACACGCCAGTTTGTATTAAACACATTTCCAGAGGATGTGAATTCTGTATCAGTGGAGAAGGAGTGATGTCCAGCAAGGGACTTCCCCTATTCTCCTCTCACCACTTCTGTGTTCCTCCCTAACCTTTTCCTCATCTCCCTGCACCTCCTTGGAGGAGCTCTTACGGACAGGTATTTCAAAACTAAAACAAATCATTCCCCAACACGCAGCTCTCTCAGAGCTTTCCTGCTACTAATGGTGCAAGATTGGACTAATCTTTTCTCTCTCACACAACCACGCGCTGTAAATTGAGTTCAAATGGTTCAGAGGAGCATAAACCACTCTGGCACCACTCTCATGAATATCTGATCAGCCTAAAACACCTTGAACACAGGGACTTTGCAGAAGCAGAGACTTGCTTTTAGTATTTCTGAATTCGATATATTGAAATTATCAGAAAGAACAATGCAAAGAATCAAGAAATAACCAGTATCTGTTATCTCCATACAGCAGCAAGAATTCTGCCAGTAATGGAGCTCCCTGTACATGCAGGCTATACTGAGAGCAGCTAATTGAAGTGGCCAGAGATGAATTAAAAATATATTAACTTATCCGTATCATGGCTTATTCTCTTTATAACCAGTTTTAGTTGGCAAAGGTTAGCTTTAGCCTTAGGAGGTGAGTTTTCCTCTGTAGTCAGCGGAGGAGGAAAGGGCAATTTGGAACAAAAGGCTGACAGAAGTCCTGAGAAATCAGCCTGAAGCTGTTTAAAAAGAAAGAGGGAATGAAAGCTGATAAACATAGAACCAGCACATGGTTTGGCTTTATGACTGTATTTCTTGTAAAAATGTCATGCCTCTAGTGAGAATTTAAGCCTTTACAGAGCAGGGGGATTTTTTTTCTGTTCTGCCTCTGTGCTCGGCATCTACTGCCAGAACTCTGTCCTAGAAAATAGTAGAGGTGACATTAAAAGGCTGCAGGACCACAGCAAGCTGTGCTCATTCCACTGCCCAAAAATATTATGTTGAAGTCATGTCTGCTTGTATTCTGTGATCAGACAACTGACCACAGCAAGAAGATGTGCTGTTAGCAAGGATGATTTCATGTTCTCAGTTACCTGGTTGTAATTCTGGTGCCTAAATACAGATGTCATTGCCCTTGGAGATGCTGTTTAGTAACCCAGCAGGGTTCTATGCCAGAGAAGCTGTGCCTGCCCCATCCCTGGAAGTGTTCGAGGCCGGGCTGGATGGAACTTGGAGCAACCTGGGATAGCGGAAGGTGTCTTTGCCTGTGGCAGGGAGGAGTGGAACAAGATGGTTTTTAAAATCCTTTCCAACAAAAACCATTCTCATTCTATGAACAAGTGAGAAAGCGCTTTTAGTCATGAGTGAATTTTCTAGAGTTCAATGAAGGCATTCCTTACCTCCCCACCCTCACAAAATTCTTGCTTGAAAATAAAATTTCTACTTGTGGCTTCGGTCTGGAAATCAGCTCCTCACAAAAGCAGAAGCAGCCACTATTATTTTCCTTCAGCTTTGCTGGAAGAAGGATAATCTGCTTTCATGTCAAACAAAATTTGAGTTCCATCACTCTTTGGAGGCAAGGGTATTTTCAGATTTTAGATATGTAGACTTGGTGAGAAATCTCAGAAATCCAGCTTGACAGGATCTGGCCCTTGCACAGGGACAATTTTAGCAGAGGCAGTGCTGCTGCTGCTGCCGGTAAACAAAGACCAGCAGGAAGGCAGGACCTTCACTGAAAAAAAGCACCATGAATAAACTCTAGGAAGGTAAAGAGTGAGGAAGGTGAGAGCACTGGTTTGCTTACTAAGCAGGGAAAGCATATTGAAAATAAATGGTAAATTTTAGAAATTGCTGAGACCAAATACTGAGGCGCAAATAGCTCTAAAATCTTAGTGAGAGCTCCTTTGAGCAAACATAGTCACAAATGAAAGAGGGGAGGGAAAATTGTTCAAAGGAGGCTTTATTTCACTAAGTGCTTATTCAGGCACAAATTAAGATAAATGTGAATGAGATATTGGTGAAAGGATATCATTGCTTAACTTGTGGTGGAAGGAAGGGATTTTTAATCTGAATTTTTAGAAGTCTGAAGAGACACAAGAATGATATTATATGCAGGCATTTACATTGTGTAAACAGAATATAAACAATCTCATAAATGACTTAGAGATATTATGAAGAAATTCTTTACTGTGGGGGTGGTGAGGCCCTGGCACAGGTTGCCCAGAGAAGCTGTGGCTGTCCCATCCCTGGAAGTGTTCCAGGCCAGGCTGGACAGGGCTTGGAGCAACCTGGTCTGGTGCAAGGTGTCCCCGTTCATGGCAGGGGTCTGGAATAAGATGATCTGTAAGGTCTATGTCAACCCAAAATGCTCCATGGTTCTACAATTCTTTGTTTGATCTAACAAGGAGTTAATTTTTTAGAGAGTTTTGCAGGTTGGAGTGCAGCTCATTCATTTCTACGGTGTCCCTATACTTTTTGTGACACAGAAAAGGACAATTCACCAGCCAGAGTAACTGAACTGCTCCTGCTAGGTTTCATCCCACATGACTCTGCACATCATTGGAGAATGCGTTTGACTTCATCTGTCAACAACAGAGATAAGAGAGAGTTGATAAGAGAGAGGGAACTTGCAGGTTGCACGGACATCAGGGACAGCAGAGGTGGCTGTTCCCTCTCCCCTGCCAAGGCTTGCCTCTGTATTCTTATTCCCCTGAGAGAGGTATAATTCTGCTGACATTTCCTATAAGGAAATCCTTTTCTTTTTGCTTTTTGCTGACAGCATCATGTCAAGGAGAATTGGAACAGATCATGCTTTGTGGCAGAAAGATAAAAAGAGAAAAGGCTTTAATTAATGTTAAGATATTTCAGGGAAAAGAGAAAGTGTGAGACTCTAGACGAAGACTCAGCATGTCAGTCACAGTGTGGTTTATGCCTTGGTTCCACAATGCTTCTCTGATTTGGCATTTTGAGTCAGTTAGCAGGTCATAGATTTCTCTGATGAGGATGACTTTTTAATTGTCACCCTGGATCAGATTCAGGATCTAGCAAGAGCATTGTCTGTCTCCAGTTAACCTGACTGCAAAGGAAGTGTACAAATCCATGTTGGATGTTGATCCAAGATTTCCGTGGTCAGGCACAGAGTTTTTTCTGAGTAGCTAGAGTCTAATTTAAGACTTGAAGCCTGAAGGCTTTTATTTAGGCTAAAGTTCTTTTTTAGATTTTTTTGTTTTCATCTCAAAACTTTGGCTATTTTCCTTATCCATGAAAAATGAATTTCACTGGGGTTTGCATATGGCCAGTTCTTAGTTTAGTGGTGCCTTGTGGGAGTCTGTTCCACTGTGGCAAGTGATTCATTGTCTGAGAAAGCTTTTATTCCCTCCTACATTTTATTTTCCCCTTGCCTATATCAGATTTCCTTTTACTTTTCTTTTGTTATGCAAAGGTCAGCAGAAGAACTCCCTGTCACCTTCATATCCCAGTTGGTTTTGAATGGGAACATTTAAGTGCTAAAATGAGAAGGAACAGAGAACTCTACACCTTCTACAGGCAACTCTGAGCACTCTTTCAGGCTTAACTACATCTTGTGCTTCTTGAAAATCATCCTGCTTTCTGCTAATCATGCCTGGTTCCCTCCAACAGGGATATAAGCTCAATAATTTTGTTTTCTACAGTTGCTCCACCATCTGGTGCATTTGTACCATGCATTTACTGATCTGATTGAAAGAACTTTGGGAAATTTGTTCCCCACTGCACCTACCTTGAATAAGCTCCATTTAAGCCATTTTTTGATATGTTTACAGGTACCTGCAGCTTCCTCTCCTTGTCAGCCTGAAAGCTTTGCACATCAAAGCAAGAGGCTGTGCTGTTTTGAACTATTAGAACCTCTTTAAGGGGATATATCTCCAAAAATGCGTGTAGTTATACACTTACAGCCACTTCTGAAGTTCCCAGAGATTCACTTCACATTTTCGCCCCAGGAAGATTCTGGAATCAAAACTAACCACAAAACTCGAGGTCGCTTGATTCATAACTCCCAGAATCACTGAGTTCTCCAGTTGTTTTTTAAATTTTACATGGCAAGGCCCAGAAATAAAAGATTTTGGGATCATGTCTCCTCTGTGTGCTCTGTGCTGTCTGCTCACCCCGATAACTTCTGCATCTGTATCACAGTTGATGGAATGACAGAGGTCTCAAAGATATTAATCTCCTGTTATTTTTATTGAAATAGGTGGAAGAGTAGAGATGTTATTGAGCTGTTAGACTGAGCAGAGAGATTCCATGACTGCCCCTCCTAAGATGGAGCCTGTCAGAAGAGCTGAGCCCTCACAACTCGTAACAGGACCTGCATAAACAATGCTCTGCTGGTTCCTCTGCTTGCACAACACACCACGAAACTTCTGGTTTAGAGAGTTGCTCACAAGCAGCCCAAACCCTAAATATGGAAAAATTTCTGACATGAGATGGCAAACAAGAAGAACCAGCCCCCAGAAATCCAGTGTGTTTACCACTCATTTAAAGTCTCATGTTATTTAGCGAAACCTGTGATAGAATCTGGACTTAGGTGGGCCTTGTGGGTTCCTTCCAAATCAAGATATTCTAGGATTCTCTGATTTTGGCGGGGGTGGGATGGGAAAAATTGATGGCTGGATGTTGATTTCTGAGAATCTGTGTCACTGAATCTCTCTAATTTACCATGGAAATGCAATGCTGCATTACTGTACTTTAAGGCTGAGGCAGCCTAAAAGTAGGATGTGTTGAGGAGAACAGGGAAGGTGACAAACATGGAAGACATCTCTGAAAGAAGAAAAAAAATAATGTAATACTGCCAGGGCTACCCAGGGGCTCTTCAAATTCACCTGACAAATAATCCTACATAAGGACAAGACATTATTGCCACACTGTGTAACATAAAGTCTCTAGCTAAGATTTGCACAATTCACTGCCTGATGCCTGCAAAATGTTCTCCTACATGCCAGGAAATCAACATGTATTCAGCAGTGACTATCAACAATATCTGATTTGGAGTTTTCATATATTTTTTCTTTCCCCAGCAGCGTAATTAGAGGTTCATTATAGTCTTTCCACTCCTCTAATGAAGCAACCAAAGAGATTGATCTAGTTACAGAAGGGCAGTCACATAAGCAGCTAAGTTAGGCAAAGTCCAATTCAGACTAAATTCCCAATTTATTTATTTGACTTCAGAGCTCCCCCATGAGACATTTCCATGCTAGGAGTTCATCTCTTGGTCTGACAGATGCTAGTCCATGCTGTTTTTTATATCCCTACGATTTTGGTCTGTAAACTTGTGTTTTCAGTGGAAGTTAAACATTTAAGGACAATGCTACAGGGAACAGGTTTTGGCTGTTGTTCCACATCTGCCCTTTGGAGCTGGGGAAATATTTGCAAGGTTAACTTCACTAAAGATTGGGAAGCATTCAGATGGTGCAGGGATGGGAAATAGATAAATAAACTGTATAGAGAGATGCACAAATTGCATTTAACAGCTGAGCCAATGAATCAGCGTTGTTAGAATACATTTGATTTTCTGTGTGCACAGCAATTAAAGGAAATAGCTTGCAGGTGAATATAGAGGGGATAGATTCAGGTCTCTGCACAACAATGATGGCTGATATAATGAAGATCTAATGAGAACAAAATTGAGATTCAGAGTTACAGATGGTGTTCCTTTCCATCACTATCTGGGACGTTATTTTCTTCAAGGATCTGCGGTATCATTTTTCTGTGGTGCTTTAGAGCAGACCCAGCTGTCAGCAGGACTAGATATATAAAATGGCTGGGAAGTGTGTTAGGTGATTATACCACACAATTTTAGCTACCTAAAAGTTAAGAGCCTTTTCTGAATCAGCTGTCTGATGTCCCTGTGGGTTTAGTGGAAATAAAGACACCTTGAGAAGATAACTAATTTCATCTACTCGTAGCACCCAACACAAAGTTTTAGGTCCTGAAAACCCTACAGAATTTCTGCTCAGCTTTGGGGACTTTAAACTATCAAGCCATCCCAGATTTTGCCAATAGTGTGTCCCATCTGTTTTATTTCTGCAAATGGGCACATGGCATAATTTCTACTGGGAATCTAAAAAAAGGACAGGAGAAGAGAAAATGGCCTCAAGTTGCACAAGAGGAGATTTAGATTGGATAAAATGAAACATTTCTTCACAGAAAGGGTTGTCAAGCAGTGGAACAGGCTGCCCAGGGAAACAGTGGAGTCACCATCCCTGGAAGTGTTCAAAAAATGTGTGGACGTGGCACTTGAGGACACAGGTCAAGGGGGTACGTGGTGGGGTGCTGCGTTGGCAGTTGGGCCTGATGATGATCTCAGAGGTATTTTCCAACCTTAACAACTCTATGAATTGTTCGTGAGGATGAAGAAACTGGGGATTCTTTCAGCTATCCTCTCTGTTGTCGTTTATCTCAGAACATACCTATGCAAGGCTTGGTGACCACAGTTCGAATAATTATTATCTAACTCAGGGCAACAGTTGGAGTATTCCCATGAGATGTCAGAGACAGGTGAAAAATTTATATTTTTATAAAAATATTATCATCCTGTTATTATTGCAGAGATCACACACCTTGTACCATTCTGATCAACAACAAACCTAAGCAAATATGAACTTTGCGTGGCTGCCTGTGTGTTTGCTACAAAGCTCAATTCTTTCTTGGCCAAGTACCTCTTTTTCACAAAAGGTCTCCTTCTGGCCCAGTGTTGAGAAAGACCCAGCCTTCACTTCTGTGGGCAGCTGCTGCTGCCTAAGGCCCTTTGGAAATGCTGAACTCAACAGCTGTTTTGTGGCAGCTGTCTTCTCCTTCTTGTGGCTTCCGCTCACTAGTTTTCCTTGGGTCTTTTGGGCTCTGACAGGCTGCTGAAGAGCTCAGAGATGCAAAGAGCAGGGTCTCGAGCATCTCAGTCTACTTCAGCTACCAGCTGGAGCTTCATTTTGGCTCCTTCTGCCCAGTGGGAGGCTGTAGGTCTCAACCATGTGCTGTGCACCGTCTGAATGATGCCTCTGTAGTGGCTCCTGTTGGCTCAGCTGGTGGGGAGCCCATGTTTGGATCAGGCTGAAAAGCTGCTGTTGTTTCCTTTCTGGGATTGCAGGCATCCGTTTCTGACATTTTTTAATTCCTTACAGTGATGTGTCAGCAGATGCCAAAGGAAGCATTGCCACATCTGCAGCCTTTTCTGCCTCTGTCCTCATCTGTGTAGGTTCTCATTGTGGTGTTTTGGGTTCCTACCAGGGCTCTGCCTCCCCATCCTCCCCTTTAGAGCTGTGAAAACATTTTTGCAGCCCGAGCCATAGCAGCAGATGGTTCTTTGCTTTCATCATCATTGTTGCAGTGTGGTCTCTTTCCCAGATTCTGGAACTGTCAATTTCACACATCTTGTCCTCAGCATTTGTTAGGATGCAAAACCAGTGGCAGGTCTGAAAACTCTTTATGTCCTATCCATGCAGAGCTCACTGCCAAGCTCAGTGCAAACTCTGGTAGAGGACATCTGAATTTTCATGTGTGCTCCAAAAATATCTCCAAAACCTGTGAGGTCCAACCTTTTAATCATCAGTGTTTGGGAAAACAATGCGGAATCCAATTGTATTTTCTTTTTCACATGTTCATCTCATAGCACAGGGATACCAATATGTCATTTTCATGTTTTTTCATTTCTTTCTGCTCTGCCTCCAGCCTGACCTTATGCACAGCCACTGATGCTTCAAGGTCTACGTGATGGAGCACAGACGTAGCCTGGGGCCTCAAACCCTTCAGATGGACACCTGCAGCAGAGACATAGCCACAGCCACGTCGAGATGTACCTGCTCTGGCTGGACTGATTCATGGCCACAGACATTGCAGGGTGTTCTGCTCCCCTGTGGACTCGCCCACAGGTCACTGTCCCTTTGACTCATCCACAGGTCACTGTCCCTTCGACTCACCCACAGGTCACTGTCTCTCGACTCAAGTTCATCTGGAGTTCCATAATGTCCAGTAAAGCAGCATAGAGACAGCAGTGACTCCCTGGCCATCTGCCAGGGCAGGCACATCCCTGCTGCTGTTATCAGAGCGTTCCCAGCACAGGCAGATGAGGAGCAGAGCAGCACCACAGCGAGCAGTGGAATAAAAGAGCAGCCACTAACAAGCACTGGGCTCGAACAGACACTCAGGCAAACGAGTCCCATGACAAGCACAGGAGCTGTCAATTAACAGCTAAACAGCAATACCAGCTCGATCCAGCATATGCCAATCAAGTCTGTTGCTATCTGGAACCCTCCAAATCCCATGTTAGCTGCCAAAAAGGGCTTTTGTAGATTAACCCCAGGCAGCAATGCAGCCTCACACAGCCACTCGCTCATTCCCTGCTGGAGGGATGGGGAAAAGAATTGGATGATTAAAAGTGAGAAAACTCGTGATTTGACACAAAGACAGTTTAATAGGTAAAGTAAAAGCAAATGCAAGCAAAGAAAAACAAGGAATTAATTCACTGCTTCCTGTGGGCAGGCAGGTGTTCAGCCATCCCCAGCAAAGCTGGGCTCCATCACACGTAACAGTGACTTGGGAAGACAAACTCCATCACTCCAAACATGCTCCCCTTCCTGCTTCTCCCTCAGATTTATAGTCAAGCATGGTGCAGTGTGGTCTGGAATATCCCTTCGGTCACTGTCGTGGGTTGGCAGGTTTCTAGGTGAATTTCACCCTGCCAGGTCCTTTGGACGTGACACG
>VZTF01007968.1:2319807-2336160 GCA_013397755.1 Cnemophilus loriae | reverse complement strand
GCAAACTGACTGAGAAACATCAGATTTTGTGTCTTCACATTGGCAGTGGGGAAATATCTGAGAGAGAAATTTAGGGGGGAGGGAGGAGGAGAGGTTTTCTGAAGGTTTAATCTAATTTTTATTATTTGTTTTTTTTCTCGTTTTTTTCTTTTAGTTCTGTTAATAAAACTTTCTTTATATTCTTTAAAGCTTGAGCCTGCTTTGCTTCTCCTAACCCTTATCTCACAGAGGGAAATATCCCAAATAATAGGCCCAAATTTAAATTACTGCACTTAAATTGGATTGGCAAACTCAAAACCACTACACAATAATTGTTGTTTCCGCCCGGCTGGTATCAAACCACTACAGTCACTCAGGGTCAGCTGTCCTGGCTGTGTCCCCTCCTAACTCCTTGTGCACCTCCAGCCCACTCACTGGTGGGACGAGGAGCAGAAAAGGCCTTGACTTCGTAAGCTCTGCTCAATAACAAAAACACCTCTGTCTTATCAGCACTGTCTTCAATAAAAATCCATAACACAGCTCCATACTGTCTACTGTGAAAAAAATTAACCCTACCTGAGCCCAAACCAGCACTGTCCAGGCTCTGTGCTTCCCACAGCAGAACTGTCCTTCCAGAGGAGCTGGGCACCGAGCAGGCAGCAGAAAATCTCAGTTGCACTCCACTAATTGTAGGATGATTAATAGCCTGTGAACATGAGCTATATAGAGACTTAACAACCTGCTAAAAGCTTGTACAGCTCAGGGGAACCACCCCAAGGGTTTAAGATGCTGCCATAACATTTCTTTCCCAGGGAGGGATTTTTACTCTCCCTTGTCCCATCTGCTGATCCTTTATTTCTGGTTTTGGGCTCAGAACCCGTAACGTGAAGGGGGTTGGCGTCACCTGTATCTTCCCCCGTGGAAAGGTTTTCACCTCTGCAGTTCCTTAAGACCAATTATAGCTGCATCAAGTCTGATTTAGCTTTCAGCCTTGCTCTTCTGCTTCTTCTGGGGCAATGAGCATTCCAATGTGTGAGCAAATAGCTGTCGTATGGAGAAGTATCATTTATTTAGAATACAGGCCTTTCAGATAAAGCAGATGCTTAAGAGCCTCAGTGAAGTGAACTGTTAAGCAGAGCTACCTTTCTTGGCAGGTTTATCAATCCCTGGCGATGAGAAAACCCACCTCCCTCAGATTAACCCTCATTGTTGCTTTTTCCCTTTATAATCCTCCCCTTTAAAATAGCTTTTCGGCTCTATATGTCACTTTTTTATTCCTTTGCTCTCTGCTAATTTCAGGTGCTCAGGAGGGGTAACTACCAGGAATCCAACTTCTCATATACTTTTAAAAATTCTTTTTCATTGTGTGCTGTTTGCTTCCTGGTGCTGCAGGGATGGTGGTCTTATTTCAGTACTTTCAGTTTAAAAATACATCCAAAATTTAGATTTAGAAAACACCCAGGCCAAAATCACACAGATTTTTCTAGAATACGTATGTGCTTTTCAAGGAGGGGCAGGACTAAACCCAACCCTGTTAAAACTGAGTATTTTTTACCTGTCTTAAATACCAACTTGTTCCTCGTTGCCCTGTGTGAAGAGAGAGGGTTTGTTTTTTGTCTGCTGTTTTCTGTAGCTGGAGAGTCTGGTGATACTGTTATCCTGAAAAAAACAGATTCACTCCTGATATGCATCAAGGTAGCAGAGACCAGAATCAAGCTCCAAGTCTCCAGTGCTGGGAAAAAAAGCTAAAAAATGAGCTTTGCATGTGAAAATAAATGTTTAAGGGTTTTATCTACAAGCTCAGGAAAAAACAGGGGATGGATATGTTGAATGTTGTGAGCTCCCTGCAGACCATTTCCAACACTGGGAGACCCTCTGGAGGAGGAACAAGATGTCATGCAATTATTTACTCTGCTATATGAGGAACAAACCACACATATTTTCCTGCCATAGCAACTGGTGCAGCACTTGGTGTTTGCAATGTGTACCCAAATTCTATGAATCATCATTAAAATAAATCATCTTTGTGACCAGTGGACTCTAGCAAGTGACTCATTAAGAGAACCACTGGAAAGTAATTAGCATACAGACTTGTTTATATGACTGTATCTCCACAGAGGTCTCGTTCTTGTTGAGGTTTGGTTTAACTCCAGGGGAATTTTGCTTTCAGTGTAAAAGCACTTGTTCCAATCAAGGTAATTACCTGAGCAGTACAGTTTTGTGTACAGTGTTTCCATTAAACCATCCTATTTATCATGAGAGTAAACGGAACTGTTAGAGTTTGAAGTAGCTCTTGGCAGTGGTCCAGACCGTTTTTTTTGTGGTTTTTTTTTAATGTCTATGTTGTTTTCAGCTTGAGCATCTAAAATTGTATCTCTGTAGAAACCTCATTACCAAATGCTTCAGATGTAGAACTTGCTGCCTCAGGAGCTTTGAGGTCATAGCCATCTGTGACTTCCCATGGAATTCTTTCGGAAAGGAGCCCCTGACTGTTCCTGTGTCTTGGTGCAGCTGACATACATGGGAATGGATCAAAATGCTGCTTGTTTGTGTGTACAAATGCCAGTGTGGCAAATGCTCTTTTTTTTCTGCCACATTTCAAGTATTTTCTTTATCTGGATCCACTGGTAACTTCTGAGCCTGGTGCTTTCCAGCATTTGCTTAAGAAATATTTGTTGGTTCTAGGAGAGATTTATATTGAGGAATTGGAAAACTCTTTGCATCTTCTGTGCAATGTAAATTCAAAGCCAGGAGCAGGATTCAATTGTTTAAATATAAGTGTTTGGTGTTGCTTGGGCTGTTGCAAGGTAGTCTCCAGAAGAGTCTGACTTTCTCTTTGTCCAGTGTTTTTAACTGGCAGCCCCAAATCAATGTGTCCCTTGCCCATGTGTAACGGGGGAGCTTCAGATCTCCACTAACTATATAGAGAGTTCAGATGGCAAATGTAGGGCTCAGTTACTCCTGTGGGCATCTAGTGCCAGTTGAGTTGCCTTTACTATCTCCCTTCTGGCCACTGGATGCTTCAGGAGCACTTCTGTCTCGTGTGTCCTGTGAGACGTCTGCCAGCACAATATCAGTGTTTTGACTACTTTATTACAGCTCAAATAGAATCGCAGACTCACAGAATGGTTTGGATTAAGAGGGACCTTCCAGATCATCTCATTCCATTCCCTGCTGGGAGCAGGGACTCCTTCAATTAAACCAGGTTGCTCCAAGCCCCATCCAACCTGGCTTTGAGCACTTCCAGAGGTGAGAAGTCCACAGCTTCTCTGGGCAACCTGTGCCAGCGCCTCAACCTGCTTCTAGTAAAGATAGGTGCCTCCTTCCCTCCTGTGGGGTTTCTTCCTGGCTCTCTCTGTTACTGGACTGAGTGTTCCATTTGTCATTTCTCGTAATTTTCATGGTACAGTGCTGATTTCTGCAAGGGTGAATATTTTCTATGTGTTGAGGAGCAGTCCCTGCGTGCAGCATGAACAGCCCACCTTCACAGCTGGGGACTTAATTCAGATGCTGAGACCTACACACAAAAATCCTTTCAGTTAAGATAAAAAAGAATGCCTCTTATCTGCAATGAATTTATGCCGGCTCAAAATCATCTGGTTCCCCTCATTCTATTTGATACTGGTCAAAGAAATGACATAAATGCCTGGGAAATACAAATTCTTATTTCAGCTGTACTTCTAGAATACTGGGGAGCTGCAGAATGTCACTTATTAGATGCTAATTATCAGACTAATGAGCTAGATGATCTCATTCTTTTGAAACACTCGAGGGACACCCATGTTTGAAGGGATTTACAGACTAGGAAATGTCCAACTGTTCTACTTAAAGATCTGTTCCATGAACTGACCACATTTGCTGGTAATGGCTGGAACTGAGTGTGTTGATGAAATAATGAATCATTTAAGTACTTAATGGAGACATGATGTAGGATAATAACACAAGGAAGAGCAAATGATGTACAAATGATCAATTTTTCTCAGATTTAAGCTGCCATTAATTAAGACACATCATTTTGGATCTCAAATTTCTCCATTCAGGCCACCTCTGCACAGTGGAACTGCTCTAATCTACCAAACTGCCTTGAAAGAATTTTCTGGCCAATAAATCTGGTGTTCAATCAATCCACTCAAGTGGTTGAAAGAGTTTTTTCTTGGTGAAAGACATGGAGTATCTAAGCACATAGTATATATTCAAGAGATTATAAAAATACTCTATAAAAAAGCCATTGATGTCCAGAAAAGACCGAGTCCATCCAGACACCAGTAATGGGTTGAGCTCCTCCTTGTGCTGAGATTTCTCGTGGTGGCCCCTTGAATAATGGGAAGGGCAGAGGGGGTGAAAATTGTTTGGACAATTATTTCTTTTTTTTCAGTATGAACAACAAAAAATATTGTTAACATGAACATCTGAGTCTATTGGTGTTTTTTTGTCCTTACCCCATTTAATGCTGTCCTAAGTCCTCGGAAAATTGACCAACTTGTGTTTCCAGACAAAAATTGAAATGTTTTATTTTTTGTCATTTTCCGTTTATTGCCACTTCTGTAAATTACCTGACTGCTAAACTTATCCTTTTGGGCTATCCTAAAAGTGCATTTATTGGCCGATAATATTTTCAACCAGAAGCATTCCTTCATTCTGATTACAGCACTAAAGCTCAAGGAGAAGAGCCATCTCACAAATGGACAATAAAGAGTGGTATCAATCACTACAGAAATCAAACTTTGTGTTTTATGAAATATAGACCTATTACAGTGATGCAGGAGATAACCTGAGATATAATAATGTGTGTGATATCAGGACTAGAATAGGCTGAGAGACTGTCTAAAAACATAAACTTCCAGGAGCTCATGTCTTTCCCAAATCATGTCCTGAAGGAGACACTGGATTTTATGTCTCAGAATATGTCCAAACTGAACAATTCAGTGCAGCAGAGATAAAAACGTAGTTTCCCAGTACAGGAAACTTATCCCCCAGGAGCTCAAAACATAAGTGTTGGTAGCTGGTTGTTTCTAAGCTGCAACTTATTGTGGAGGATGCAAATAAATATTCGTAGAGGTGCTTTTATTTGGAAGAGGTGATAAAATTTACTTTTTACTGCAGCTGCAAAATGCTGTTAACCAGCAGCCTGAGACTGAAAAAAACTGAACTTCAATTATGGGTTTAGATTTCAAATGGTCAGCAGATATTGGAATGATGCTGCACAAGAAGTCAGTGTCTAAATATTTTATTTCTGTTTGTAAGCAAGAGATAAATCAAACTAGTGAGCTTAGTATGTCAAAATTGAAACCCAGTAGTAGATTACTCTATTCAATAGTGAAAGATTGTGCTGACCTTAAAATTAGTAATTTCTTTTGGTTAACCCAACATCAGTTCCAAGACAAGCATTTTTAGTCACAAATATCCTTCCCACATAACCATAACTTGAACTAAATGTAATTCGCTCTGGGGTCAGGGGATCCGGTTGCTTTACAGGCAGCCAGGTTCTGTTCCTGGAAAATTATATTTAAAAAAAAGAAAATAAGTTAGAGCTTCAATTCACCTTTTTATTCTGTTTTCCACACTTGTCATTTCTGCTGCACTCACTGTTTAAAGCATAAGCTGAGTGAAACCCACAACTTACTTCCAGCAGCAAAGCAGCAATATTTTGTTTCATCACATTTATGTTCTGATTTATGCTGGTGCCATACTGTTACTCTCAGTTGCATATCCAATTCCACTCTTTATGTTGCTTCTACAATTTACAATATTGGCATCTGAAGATGTAAATGTTGGACTCCTGCTCATCTGTCCCGTGGTAGATTCTGCTTATGGTGAAGCTTCTGCCTTTATGTGAAAAAATTTTTGGAGATTTTCAGCAAAGCCCACTAATGAAATACTATGAGATTACCAGCTGGAAGCTTTTGACAGATAACTAAACAGCTATAAGGAAGAAAAGATTGCTTCTGGAACAGCAGAATCATTTATTAGATCACTGGCCTCATTAGTATTTTGTTCTGTTATTTGAAGCGAAAATCTTCATAGAATCACAGAATGGTTTGGGTTGGAATGGACATTAAAGATCCTCTACTTCCAAGCATGAACATCAAAACCATGTACACCTATACTCAAATTTATACCTGCTATAATTTAGCTCTTAAGAAGTTAGGAGTTTAGTCTAAGTTCTTTGTCTGGGATCTCTTTACGCTCAGCAAAAAGAGAAATGTACTTCCACAGCCAGACCCATCCATGCACATCAGGCACATTAGGGAAGGATTCAGTCCCCAGATTAAATAACTGCAGTTTAGGTTTCCACGTGTAAGTGATGACAAACAAAGTGTCTGAATTCTCACTATAAACAATGGGCATAGTGTTAATGCAGTTAATGAAACAAGAAAAGCTGTCCTACTGAGCAGGAAATTGGTGAATGATTCAGTTCCCTAGACATGGACATCTGGTGCCATTCAGGTGCCCTATGGTGACACATGGGCTGGCAAATATGACACAATCAGAAGAGATCACACCCTTCTGAAGGCTGTGTGGGATGCCCTGTAGTGCCTGGAACACCAGTAAGTTCACATGGTTGGGGAACAAAATGTGCCCCAGATCCCTCTAGCGTGAAATGAGAGGTTTGTAACCCAATGAAAACATCTCCATTTAGGCCTTTCCCCCCGGCGCTGATGCTCATCCTGGTTTACGATTGCATGAATTGTGCTCTGAAGATGCTCCATTCCTTGCATCAGCTAAGACATAGATGACTATCCTAGATTACATGCCTAATTTTTAGATAGCTGAAATTAGGTGACATAAATTTCTCCTTCCCTTTAGGGCTTAAGGGAAAAACTTTACTTTCAGTGCTGGAAAGACTGTAGAGCTATTACATTTTACGAGCCAGGCAGTAAGCAAGGAAATGCGATGTACCCTTAATAGCAGTTTATATTTGCGTGTTTAAAAGCCTGAAAAGCCTGGTTGTAGTTTCACAACTTTTTGTGTGACCGGTGCACAAACAGGCAGAGGAATGAAATAATATTATGTGATTTTCATGCTCAGGGAAGGAGACAGCAGTTCAGTATGTCTTGAAATAAAGTGGTTTCGTGAAACGTGACTTGGATAGGAATTGTGACATTCATAACACACAAAGTGATAGAAAGGTTAGAGCTGATCCTGCTGAAATTTCAACTCCAGCCCCATCACTGTGCTGAAGACCTTCTCTGTATTCATAGAATCACAGAATTATTTGGTTTGGATGGGATCTTAAAGATCACTTGGTTCCAACCCTCTTCCATGGGCAGGGACACCGTCCACTGTCCCAGGTTGCTCCAAGCTCCATCCAGCCTGGCCTTGAACACTTCCAGGGGTGGGGAGTCCACAACCTCTCTGGGCAACCTGTGCCAGGGCCTCACCACCCTCACAGTAAAGATATTTTTCCTAATATCTAATCTTATCATGCTGAAGGCTCAGATCCTTTCTAGAGCTGCTGGTTACTTCAACCCACCTATGCCCCACAATAGCTTTATTTTGACTTGGTGATTATGTTTTCAATTCAAAATTCACTGAAGTCTTTCCATCAAACACGTAGGACCATGGAGTAAGTGCAGGGTGCTCAGTTCCACCATACATGTTGCTTTGGTGCTATTTCCATAGTTTCTGGTGGCTTTTTTTCCAAGTTAAAAATCTTCCAAGAATTGCCTTAATAAGCAAAAATTATGCTGGCAGAGACCCTCAAGGTTCTTCAGGCACTTTCACTAAGGGTGGGAATATCCATTTGCATAACTGAAGGCATCAAGCTCCATTTGACTTTGGGAGCAATGGAGTTGTCCGTGATTGGGCCACAGAGATTTACATTAAATTTCTTACGGTTCCTCGTCTGGCTCGGTATCCAGCTGCAGCCCCCTGTAAATGTGCTTGTTTGTTCTTTTTATTGCAGCCATCTCCTGCAGACACAAAAATGGCTGTTATCAAACACCCCATTGTATTCTTGCTGGCCAGATGGCTAAAGGGGCATTACTGCTCTCTCCCCATAAACTGTATGCTTTGCTGCAGGCATTAACAAGGCAATATATTTTTTAGGAACCATTAAATACTTGAGATTTAGGTAGTAGCAGGTATTGCAGTTGTGGGCTTAAAGATGCTTTTAAAGTCCTCCGCTTTGTCCTTAAAACTCAGCTCAAATGAGGCTGCCTCGGGAGACAAATTAAAATAAAAATAACCCTCCAAACTCAAAGTTTGGTGGTGCTCCTGAGATTAGCTCCTGTTAGGCATGGAATTGTGCAAATTGTGAAATGCCTTTGAGCTTTCCTTGTGAGATGCAGATCCAGATTTCCACAGGCACAGTAACGATGGCTCTTTTGAAATTGTTATCCTGCTTCCTCTACCCCTGTGTCTGTTCCTAACGCCTCAGAAGGGAACACTGGGAGTGAAGAAAATCCAATTATTGAAACAAAGCGAAGAAACCTGTGGCCCCGTCATATTTCTTGTGAGAGAGGCCAGGCTGCCGAGTCTTTAGTGAAGGTTTGCTCCATCACATACTCCGTGCTGGGTAATAACAGAAAAGGACTCTGTGCTTGTAAAACTAAACTGTTCTGTAGTTAGAGAGCCATTTATAGCTGCACTTTCCCCCCTTTCAACTTGTGCTATCAGCTCCAAAGTCTTCTCCTCTTTCCCTCCTCCACTATTTGCTTTTGTCCTTCCAAGTGGTGCTGTGTTTCTCCAGAAGTTTTTTCTGTGAGTTGTAAGGTCGCTAATTTACGGTGTCCACCCCCAAAGAACCTACCCGATTTAATATGTGTAGGAGACCAGATTTACAAGTAAAATGATGCAAAATATGAAGATCTCATAGAATAATAAAATCATGAAGGCTGGAAAAGACATCCAAGATCATCAAGTCCAACCTTTGACTGAATACCAGCATCCTCATAATATTGCAAAATGCCACATTTCCTCAGTTTTTGATCACTTCCAGGGATGGTGACTCCACCACTTCCCTGAGGAGCCTGACTCAATGCTTAACCACTCTTGAAGAAAAGGTATTTTTTCCCACTGTCTGTGTTCTGGTTGTTAGTGTCTGGGTTTCTCATTCACAACATCCATCTGAGGAAAATAATATCATCCCCATTGGACCACAGAGACACTGGAGCAATTAAATCACTATCTCCATGACATCTAGTGTTTTCTTCACACGCCCGTGAATGAGCCTTGGGCTTGTTTCCAAAAGCCTGTAAGGACTGTTCCAAACCCTTCGGGCCTCAGTGCTATAAGGAAGCTTCTTCTTTCCTTGCATCCATGAGGTCAACGATGCTTTTGCTGACTGATTTTTAGGTTCCTTGAAGGCAACTTTATATCTTCTCCCAAATGTCTCACCCTTGGAAGGAGATCTCTGTAAAACAGCCATGGAGCCACCTTGCTCTTCTTTTCTAATCCCTTTTAATTCACAGTTGGATGATGGCAGCTGGGCTACTGATGAGTAAATTTGGACAAGTCAGGGATATTCCTTCCTCACCTTCACGGATATTAGGAAGAAATCCTTTGCTGTGAGGGTGATGAGGCCCTGGCACAGGTTGCCCAGAGAAGCTGTGGGTGCCCCATCCCTGCAAGTGTTCAAGGCCAGGCTGGATGAGTCTCTGAGCAGCCTGGTTTAGTGGAAGGTGTCCCTGCCCATGGCAGGAGGGTGGAACAAGATGATCTTGAAGGTCCCTCCCAGCCCAAACCATTCCACGATTTGATGATCCTGCTGCACCCACCTTTCGTGGCTTGCATGTTAACCTGCTTGGGGAAGGGCTCGCACATTTTATTGGTCTGGGTTTCTACAGATGTTGAGTCTGCAGGGACAGGGACCACAATTAGTGATGGGGTATTGACACAGGATAATGATTAAAATGTCAGTCATAATGAATTTCTAACACTGTGACTCCATCATATTCCCCTTGCTCTGTTACCCTTTGCAAACCATCATGACTCTTACATCCAGGCCTGGGCGGACATGACATCTGGTAACTTCCAAGAAAAGAAGGAAGAATATGGAGAATATGGAGAAGAATAAAGTGAGTCCAGGGGTTTGTCCATCATCCTGTGCCCTGACTGAGCTGGACTCGGTTCACTAACAGACTTCTGGAGCATTCCTTGGCCCCTGCACACCTCACCTCCTGCAGGCTCTATTGGGATGCTTGCACTGCCTTGCATTGGAGTAATGAGGGGAAAGAGCAAAGATTTTGGAGAACATTAATCAGAAAGCCAGAAAGAAACTGCTTTTACTCACTTTCAGAGCCTGTCACTTCCTTTGTGCTACTGACATGTCCAGTCCCTAATCTGCTGTCCTTGATGATGGTTTTTTTACCCTCCTTGCCTAATTTTCAACAGTTTCTGTGCTGTCTCTTTGCTTATATGAAGGTGCTATCAGCAAGCAACCAAAAAACCCCTGCACTGTTCTTCACATCCTCCTTAAGGGTCTCTTCTTCACCTAGACCTACAGAAAATGTCTGGCAGTCAGACAGTTTATTGGGGTCACTTCTTACCATTTTTGTGACTTCATTTTCACTGTTCTTGTATTTGGAGTAGGCATTAATGCAGTTTTTTGTTCTTTTGCATCCTGGACAGCACATGAAGCAGAGAGAAGTTTCCATATTTACTTTCTGACATAATAAATCAGTCACTGGAATTAGATTACATAGAGATATCAATACCTGCTGTGCCTACCCTGGCCCATCTCACATTTTATGTGTGTCCATTTAGACAGGAAATATTTGCAAAGCAAACCTGAAAGCTTCATAGTCATCATAAGCGCTGCCACAGAATGTGTGTTGACCCAATGCACAATGAAATAAGTAAATTTACAGTGTTCAAGGCCATTACTGGTTTCTGAGAAGTCTGCCAGAAACTATTAGTCCATGTTTGGACCAAATCATTTTGAGTCATAAAGAAATTTGAAAAAATCAAAAGCTGTTAAATGCAGTTTGCACATATGAAGAAGAAGTTAAATCCTTTTAATAAATTACCCAAGAAATACTTTGCTTGGCCTTTTACCACAATTCTAACAATAGGAACAGGAGAATTTGCAGGCAAATTTAATCAATTTCTCTAAGCTATAGTCATTCTAGTTCAAGATTATGCAAATTCAAAATTATTTTTCTTTTGAAAACCAAATTAGTGTTTGGATTTTGATAGCTTCTATTGCCTTTGCTTCTCAGCATGCCATTAATTTCACCTTAGTTCATTTATATGAATATTTCCTGTTCACTCAGGCAACTCAATCTAAATTCGGATTTTGGTCTCGAACTTTCTTTGAGCCTGACAACAGGGAAAAGGTCAAGTCAGGGCATGAAGGCATTAGAGAAGAGTGATAATTGTTGTCTGTAATGCTAGGAGTTCATTTTTATCCAGAGGATCTGTTTTCACACTGCTTAATGATTTCTCAGTTCCATTATCTATTTCATCTAGTGTTTGTTGTTAAAATGGTGATACTGCATTTAGCTGATGATGTTTTAATACCATTTTTTCTTTCAAACTGTTGCTAATTTCCAGATTTATGCATCTCTTTAGTCCAAACCTTAATGAGTCAATACATTCATACTTTTATAAATTTGTCTGTCTGCTCTCAGAAATGTTTCAGTCTGCAGAGCTGGCATTGACTGAAAGTGGCTTCGAGCCTCATGCACAAGAAAACATTTCTGTGAATTCTGACTCCATGAGACTTCATCCCTCATGGGAATACCTTGTTCATCCTCTTTCTTGGAGACAAGTACTATGAGTGGTTCGGCTTCACCCCCTGGTTTTTCCTGATCAACACAAATGGTGACTCTGAGGCTTCGGCTGCACTGCTGATGTAATTCTGTAATCTTTATCTGCCTGTCCTAAGTTAACTTCAGAGAAAAATTACTTTCCGTAATGCAAAAAAAAAATCCTTAATTTTGTTATCTCACTCCATTGGAAGTTTTTCTAGGGCAGAATGGAAAGCGAACAGAGAAAAAGAGGGCTTGGGGAAACGATTTAACTTGGGCATGGACCTGAGCATCCACCTCCAGTCCTGATCCCCCTGAGCCAGCTCAGTCCTTGCCAACCGTGTGGATCTGCACTGAATGAGAGAGATAAACCTTCTCCACCTCTGATCTCTCTCACAGATGTACTTTAGACCTTAAAAAAACTGCCTTCATCACCGTTGGCAATAGGGCAGCTATATTTCAGCCTCTTTCCCCTGAAGACCCTGTGTTTAGCCAGACTCCACCACAAATATTTCAGCCAGATTTCATTTATTTATCCATCTCCATCCAGAAATTTTCATCAAAAGTAATTGTGATGTGAGAAGAAGAGAGCAATTCCAGGCAAGGTTGAAAAACTGACGTTCTCTGATTGTATTTGGTAGAATCAGTTTGGTTTTCAAAGGTGGCAGATCTAGGGGGATGTAATAAACTGCTTCAACACAGGAAAACACTGTGAAATGACAAAATATAGTTAACCCTTGAAAACAGGTATTCTCTAGTAAAACAGAGGATTTTTGTTTTCTAATTAAACAAATTTGCCTTGCCTTTTTCTGTGCTATAGTGACAGCGGAATGCAGACAGAAAGCATTTGTAGAAAATGTGTTCATAATTCATTTCAAACATTTGTACCCATATAAAGAAACCTAACTTTCCTTAATTCTCAGAGGTTTTTGAAATAAATGAAGCTGTTTCATGTGAAAAATCATAGGATCATAGAATAGTTTGGGTTGGAAGGGATCTTAAAGGTCATCCAGTCCCACCCTGCTGCCATGGGCAAGGACAACTTCCACTACAGTCAAAGGTCAAAGACTTGCCTTAAACATCTTTGGCTATGATGACCGGATCTCCTCGAGTTATAAAAGCTCCACACAGAGGTCTCCTGAAATTTCCACACTTTGGCCAGCACTGGATGCTGTGCTGGTGCAGCCAAAGCCAGCCTTGGTGTGGGATTTGAAATTGAGACAACCTAACTGAGAACGCTCCACGCCCCTCTCTGTGATACTCCTCTTTTTGCCCCACCTGAATTAGTCTAAAATCAGCCTGACTGCCAGAGCTTTGAGATCCACATTCAAAACACTCTCTGCACGATGACTCTGTAGAAGAATAGGCCGATATTTTTCTCTCTGCTCCCAGAGAAATTTTTAAATGGCTGCTGGAGCAATTTCTGAAACCCAACATTCCATAAATACTTTTAGTGACAGGGACTCATGATTTACCATTCAGTTTAACAGGTGAAGGTTGCAAATAGGATCAGGTCAAATCAAAAGGGTTAGAAGCATTTAGTTTCAATTTAATGAATAAAAACCTAAGCAAAATGTTTATACCTGAGAGTGGAGATTTGTTTTTATTAAAAAAAGAAGAAAAATCAAATGAGAAATTATGAATTGAACTTTTTCATGATTTCCTTTTTCAAACAAACATTGCTTGTGTTCTGAGTCCTAGACTGAGGCAGATAAAACCATAATAAAAAATGTTCACTACTGCAGAAATCTCATTTTTTTATCCCTTCTAGTTATAAATCTTACTATCCACAGATAGTTTCATAGTATATAAACATTTTTCTCATTTTTGGACTACTTGCCTGTCTTCAGTGGGTTATTTACTTACAGTCAAGTTAAGTAATTCTCAGTCTGTAAAAAAAAAGCTAGAAAAGAACAGATAAAACCTTAATTTTTTTTCCATGTACGGTTGCCAACAGCTTTGTCAAAAGATAACATTTTTTGTTGTGAGGTGCCTGGAATGACGCATGAGGTGGCCATTAGTGGTAATTATGACCTGGCACCTGTTTAGTGAGCTGTTATTTTTCCAGTCTTCCACGGAAGCTCCTTCAGTCGAGGTCAAATTCCTTCGATGTTTTCATCTTCAAGGAGCACGGACAATGTGCCTCCTCTCCCCCCTGACAATTGATATTGTCACTTTTCTGAGCAACCTGCTGCAATGTGTGCGTGTGGTGGAAGGAAACAACCACAAAGAAAAGGACCTTAACATTCAGCGGAGAACAACACGTCAAAATTCCTTAAACCATGATAAATGTACCAAAATCATCCAGCTCTTTCCAAACAGCGGTGAGTGATAGTGATTTATGACTGTGGAGATTTTTCTTGAACTGGTAGTTTTTGCAGAAAAAAGAAAGGTCGCTGTGAGTTAGGGTGTGCATAGTTTATCTTGTTCTCTGCAGTCTGCTGTTCCCTCTTGAAGGAGGCTGTACCAGATTAGAGTCCTGCTCTGGGGGAGCACCATTAATAATCACCATTATTGTCCTAACCTGAAGAAAAGGAACACATACACACACACAAATCTTAACCAGCTCCGTGTTTGTGAACCTTTTGATGCTACCACATACATAAAGCCAGTAATTCACAGGCGAGAAAAGCAAATCCCAACAGGAGAAAGAATAGCTGATCCCTAAACTGAGCAAGGAAAAACATGAATCAAAGAAGCTGAATGGAAAAAAAAAAAAAATGCAGCGATTTGCACCGTGTCAAAGAAACTGGGCAATCTTCTATGGGTAACAGCAGTGCAAGCCCAAAGAAAGGGAAAAAAAGATCATGGAAACCATTACATGCGTAGGAAAATGGGAAAAATATGTTATCCAGTAATTACTGTGCCTTTGCTATAGGCAATAGCACAGCAAGAATTGATTCTCCACTGCTCACCTTAGAGATTTCTTATCTGCACCAAGCAGTGGGAAAAAACCTTGGACAAGGTCTGGGACTGAGACTTTATTCCACAAAGAGCTCCACAGAAAGCCTTGAGCATCCTCAGATGGTGGAGAAATTAAATACAAAGGCCATCAGAGCACTGTTGGTCTGTCCAGCCTCTTGTTCTGCCTTTGATGGGTCAGTAAGAAGACAAGTTAAATGACCAGAAAAATTTGGTTTTCCTGAGAAAACTCACTTTCCAGTAACTTCTGAACTCCTAAGCAGGACATAATCTCATATGGAGGCTTCAATGAGAATTTGGTGCCATTTCCTTTGCTGCCATCCTACCGACAAATGGAAAGAGAGCCCTGGCTCAAAGAGAGGTAGAAGGAGAGCACGGCCAAGGAGGGATTTAACAGACGTCTTAATGGAGGCTGGGAGGAGTGGGTGGTAGAGGCCCATAAACCTCTGGCTAACATCTGAGTGCATGAATCTTGTTAACTTTGAAGGTAAGTGAATGACCAGAGATTTGAGGTTATTCAGAGAAAGAACCACTGTGTGAATTTGAAGTCACAAAACCAAGCAAATAACTACCAAGAAATTATAAATTCTTTCTAGATTCAGAATTAAATCAACTAAAAAAACTTAGTACATTATCTGTTGGGCCAAGCTTTGTTACTGCCTTTTAGCTCACACACGAACCTAATTAAGATATCGCACAGAATGAACCCAAAATTTACTCAAGGATTTTGGGAATAAATTAAATTTCTTTGCCTGTGGATGTGTGTCTTGTGGTAGATTGGCTTTGGCTTTAAGCAAGGTTTAAACTATGACTGAAGATTTTCTTGTGCTTGGGGCACCTGTAAAAGGCTCTCTCCCCTGTGGATTTTCCCATC
The DNA here is from genome assembly GCA_013397755.1 of Cnemophilus loriae. Classification (NCBI taxonomy): domain Eukaryota; kingdom Metazoa; phylum Chordata; class Aves; order Passeriformes; family Corvidae; genus Cnemophilus; species Cnemophilus loriae. The sequence goes on along the minus strand of VZTF01007968.1, from coordinate 2,320,692 downwards.
TATGCCAAGATTTATGTTTGTTTATTTTCCTGCAGTGGCAGTGCCTCTAAGATCTGTCTTCTGCCTTCACGAAATGTAATTATCTATGAGGCTTCAGGCTTTTCTATCATTTTGTTTAATGAGGTCAGAAGTTATTGGCGGTGCACGTAGAGAAATACACAGTGGGAATGAGACCACCTAGGCTTCATTTCCACGGGAAAACTGGGTTATAATTGAACATTTAACCAGAAAACAGCCAGAGGGATCCTCTACTCTGAGAAAAGCCAGGAGGCAGGTTCGAAGAGGTCGGTTTAAAAGGTTCTTTTCAAAGAGAAAGAGAGAACTTGAGGGCAGAATTAAAGGCAAAGTATTTCCCAGTGCAAAGCATGGGATGATTCACAAAATACAGAGTGAAAATGGGGGCAAGGGACAGGGTATGCAAAGCTTGTGGGGTCGGTGAAAGATCCATGGAGCATCCATCTGCTCCAGGAGACAGATCTGCTGCGGGGACACCTTTTCTGAAACATGATGTGTGCAAGGTGAGCTGGGCTGTCCCCCCATCCCAGCACAGTGGCTTTGGATCAGCAGCTGGGTGAGCAGAGAGCACGCGCAGGGACCCATCCCATTTTCCATCCTTGAGCAGTGGAGCTGACAGATATATTTCCACATATTTCCCCATGAAAGTTGGCATGACTAATGTTTGCTTTATTTTTCTCTTTTCAGACCTCTGAAGAGACAAAGAAAGAGAAAGAAAGTGAGAAAGCAAGCGAGAAAGAGAGAAAGAAAGAGAGGAAGGAGGGAAGGAGGGAAAGGAGGGAAAGGAGGGAAGGAGGGAAGGAAGGAAGGAAGGAAGGAAGGAAGGAAGGAAGAAAGAAAGAAAGAAAGAAAGAAAGAAAGAAAGAAAGA
>VZTF01007968.1:2270443-2319671 GCA_013397755.1 Cnemophilus loriae | reverse complement strand
AAAAAAAGAAAGAAGAAAACCTTCAGTTCCAATACACTAGAGAATCTAATGTAAAGAAGCAGCTTTCCCCCATCTTTTCTCTGCTAGAAACAATTCTCATCCAATCAGACTTTCAGAAGAATAAACAAAGCCATGTACGTCTCTCCAAACTTGTCCAACTTTCGTACATTTTTTTCATGAGGATTCTGGCCGCACAAATATAAGTAAACTTATAAATTATATCTGAACTCCTGAATCTCACGAGGAGAGCTCAGTACTTGACATGCATATAAAATCACAGAATGTTTGGGTTGGAAGGGATCTTAAAGATGCTCTAGTTCCAACCCCCTGCCATGGGCAGGGACACCTCCCACTATCCCAGGTTGCTCCAAGCCCTGTCTAACCTGGCCTTGGACACTTCCAGGGATGAGGCAGCCACAGCTTCTCTGGGCAACCTGTGCCAGGGCCTCCCCACCCTCACAGGGAAGAATTTCTTCCTAATATCCAATTTAAACCCACTCTCATTTTAAAGCCATTTCCCCTATAATATCCAGACACGATTTTGACTCTGAAAAGAATTTCCTCACCTCCACAAATTTACGCCCTTAATCAGCCTCATGTAGGGGTCGGATCAATGAAAGCACTGTCCATGCCCAGAACTGTTTTTGATAGAAAAGAATGAGAAAAGGCAGTATTATTTCAAGACTGTGATTTTCAGAGCAGTCTGCAGATGGTATGAGCACAGAGGAATCAGTCAGTCTGCATTTAAACAGTAATTACAGATATTAATGTCTACTTAGCTGCATTAGGAAAATAAATGTAATGGCTTTTCCTGCCAGGAGGATGCTCCACATGATGGATCACTTTGCTGATGTGACTAAATACTGTTCTGATATTGACTGACAAAGAGAAGAAGACAAAACATAGGAAAACTCTTCAGGCTGCTATAAAAACCTGGGGAGGGAGTTCAGGGATGTAGCAATATAGAGCAGAATTTTTACCTTCAGAACTGGCACAAAGAGCACTTGTGAAACGGCCAAGTCTTGTCAGCAAGAGCTGACAGGCAAATAAAAGGAGTTGTTTCTTTATCTTGCAGGTGTCTGCAGGTCCACATGTCCTTCTGGAACAGACAGATGCAGGAGTGGGATACATTTGGTTACACTGGTTTCTGCAATATAGTGCATTTCCAGATGTGTTTCATCTCACTCTGAAAAAGATGGGTACATTTTTTTGCTCTGAGACCCTCAACCTTATTAACTTGATCTTAATTACTTCCAAGGAAGGCTGGGGTCCCTTTCTGAGAAGTTTACCCTGAGGTAAGCTAAAGGTGGATAAGGTGATTCCTGCCACAGACTTCAGATGCATTTAGTGTTTGAACACAGGTTTATTATCCTTGGTCACTCACTGGCCACAGACTGACAGTATGAAATTTGCAGGAGAACCAGAGTGGGAGTTTCTGGGGCACTCATGTTGGGTTTTTTGTTTTGTTTTGTGGGGGTTTATTAAACAGATGACACTGTTTCTGGTCCTGCTTACGTCACTGCTTAAAAACATGGTGTCTTGCTGGTTTCTTTACATCTTTATGACTCCTCTCTCCACCACCTTCCCACTATTTGGACAGCAAACCTGTCAAGCTAAGAATATTTTGTTCAGCAAAATCCTCACTCACCATCTGATACTTTATTAACACGCTTATTTTATACCTCTTTATTGCTTACTTTTGGTGGGTGGCTCTGTGGGTGATTTTTTTTTGTGACTAACTGTGATGACCTTAGAGCAAATTGTGCCCTGGCTGGTGGAATTAAGGAAGCCCTGATTTGATTATCTGCTCAGAGAACCGGGGTGGGAGCTCCTGTTTTTGCATTCTCAGATGTTTAACATTGAGCTGCAAGCCCTGAGGATTTAGGAACATTTATAACATCTCTTTCTTGTGCAGGTTCCGTGTGTCTGAGAGGTGATGAGCTCATATCACAGATCCTGGTTTCTATTAAACTTCTGACAACTTGATAACTTTGAGACCTCTCTCTCTGAATCAAACTGGATGAATTCTGTCCAAAAAGGGGAAAGATCAGCAGAGACACACACTGAGCACGGCAACATAAACTTTGCTTCTTAAAGAAACCATGCAAAAACTGCCAGTCATTTTCAGAGACATTCTTGGCCAGTGCCCATCCCAGTCATTTTCTCTTTCATACTTTTTCTGGTTTAAACCAGCAAATCCTTATGAAATTACGCTGAGGAGGTCTGGAAAACTCTGCTACCCTGGGCAAAAGAAGCTATAATTTATAATCCTCTCAGGATCATCATTCCAGTCTTTCAGATGCACAGAAGAAGGTGCCTTGCCTCTCAGGTGGAGAATACATTAACTGTTATCATCCCTCTGGCTTTAGAACAGGCAGACTTCCATTAAAACCAGTGCAGGATACAGAAATTAGCATTTCCTTTTTAGCTTGTTTTAGCCTCTATCAGGCAAAGCTCTCAGATGCAGGGGGAATATTTGCCAAGATGTCTCTTGGGGACCAATTTGCAAATCTGTGGGGATGCTGGTGGCGTACACCTGTGTGCTTTTATTATCCAGCCCCTACAGCACAGGTCTGCTTGGCAGAATGTAATTTGAGTGCCACAGGTTTGCTATGAATCAACAGGATAAAATGGATTGTTATGCACTAATCCTTCAGGTCCCAATTATCTGACCCTAGTGCTCTGAAAAAATAGAGAAAAAGAGAAGACTGAGACAGAGGCACGCAAGGACATGTAGGGGGAATAAATGAATATGCACAAAAGTGTGGTTTTATGTAAGGCCAGAGTATGAAATTAGGTGGTTGTAGTGGTGGGGTTTGGAAGGTGAGAGCTCTGTTACCAGTAAGAGGATGATGATAATATGTCTTTCATCCATATAATTCAGTTATTTGCCCATCTTCTGAGATCCTGATTTCAGGATTGAATTTATATTTTATCCCATAGAAAATCTAGGGAAAATGCTGGCTAAAAATTTCATGGAAGTCGAATCTTAAACTTTCCTATTTTCTGTGGGTAGGAAGGAAAATTTTCTTCCCCACCTGCCCTAGTATTCCTAAATTGCTGTAATACCTGAGAAGACACATATCCAGTGGGAATAAATACGACTGAAGTTTTACTGAGATAGCTGAAGAGTGGAGATGTCACACAAGATTAGTTTAGATGTTGTCCTTTTTCACCCACATTCGCTATCCTGTCTCACTGAACACCTTTTAAAAATGTTGTTGGATTTCAACTAAATTTGAATCAGGTATAGAGATTTAGAGGCAATTAAATTCCTACATGATTCCTAACGGCCCATTAGAGGTGCCCAAACTGATGTTTTCCCCAGAAGTCTGGCAGAACTCAGTGGTGCATCATGGCCAGCCAGGACAAATGATGGGCACAGATGCTGAGAAGACAGAATTCCTTATTTTCACTTCTCTCCTCACAGGCTGCCCATGCTGCTGGAGGTGGTGCTCCACAGTGGCCTCATCCTGCACATGCTGTGGAGCAGTCAGGAAGGTGCAATTAATGTGGATAATTAAGGATATTTATTTCTCAGAAAAACCCCAACCTACATGGCATCAAGCTGACGTTCTTTTCACCATCACAATCCGTGTTCATAGCGTTGTTTTTATGGATGTGCTTCAGTTTGGGACCCAACTATTCTGGGCAATGTTTCAGCACACAAAACACAGACAGACTCCAGCATCCCGACCTCAGCGGCTCTGCCCATATCCTTCAAAGGCACCCTCTTAACACATAACTCCCTTCTAAGATTGTGTTTCTTACCCCTTTTTCAAAGATAAGAGTTGAGTGACCATGGTTTGCTTAGGAGGATTAAAGAAAATTTTATATATGTACCTGAAACTCTCTCTTCTGACATGTCTGCTTATCACCACTCAGAGACCAGCCATCCACAAAGATAATTTTGGAGTGATGGAGAAATACTTTAGCTTTATAAAGAATAGCTGATCCTTGCTGCTTACTTTATATTTCTTTTGATCATGAAATGTCTGTGGCCAGAGCTTGTTAAAAATATTCAGAAGTCTGCATTCATAGACACCAAGCCTATTATTCATATTTTTAAGTCTCTGAATTATCTCTCCATGAAGTGTAGATACAGAGTCTAAGGTTTTTTTGTTCCCATTCAAACACTGGAACCACTGTGGTTCTTGGAGATTTTAATACCTTTTATGTTCTTGGATGAATAATCCACTCTAAATCAATGTGTTTGCTCTAAACCAGAAACCAGTGAGAGAAAGCCTCTTTCTGTGAGACAACCTCAGCTGTGCAGTGTGGCAGCCAAATGCCATTAGATATGCTCTGTGTACCCTCTCCCATTAAACAGAAGCCAACAGAATGGGAATCATCTCCTCAGCTAATGGTTAAAACCTACTGTTGGGTGAAGATACCAGTGGCTCAAGAGCTCTTGGATACTTTTTTCCCCAGCCTTTCCAGAGGAATGTAATGATACCTCAGTCACCAGGCTATGAAAGTGGAGGGTGTGGATGTACAGACAGGACAGCAATTAACAGCCTAAATCCAGGGTTCTGTTGTAACTTGAGGCCCGTTGGAGGATCCATCCTAATCTTAAACTCTGTGCATTACATAAACTCAGCTGTTTAAGACCGGCCTGACAGATGTGTCACAGGACGTGAGAGATATGGTTTTCTGGAATGGCAGGTGGAAAGAGGAATTAATCCTTTACTGCACCTACAATGACACTGCACATCCCGTAAGGCCACTGAATTCCATCCATTGGGTCTGGGCAGGTCACTCTGGATGGGGATTCAAAGCCAAACTCCTCCAACGTGTGGCAGCTGTTCAAGGTCGACTTTGCTGAATATTTTCACCAGTCTGTGGTTTGAAGACCTCAGCAGGTGAAATGTGTCTCCTTCCCTTCTGTGGGCAGGGATGCCAGGAAAGTCTCACCTGACCCTGGCATGAATTTTAACTCCCCAAGATCTTTAGGATGATCTTTATTAACTTCAAAGTTTATAAAAATTTCTGTTTTCTTTAAAGACTCATCCCTAATGGATGATACAAAAGCAATATTATGGACAGGCCTGATCTTATGCAACACAGACCATTCCAAAATATTGGCAGAAGACAAGAGAAATTAAAGAGCACTGATAGATGCAGATGTTGTGCTTAGAAAAGCAGACTGTAAGACTAGAAAATTCACCTACAAAAATGGTGTAGAATGAGAGTGAAATCTCAGCGTGCCAGGAACTCAGATACCAGGGTGATAAGCGCAGTGTAAAAACGGAACCAGAGCACAGCAAAGTGTAGCTTTGCGTGAATCACTGAAGTCTCCTATCAGACTTGCAAGCAAAACACGTATTAAACTGCATTGCAAAAAACATATTAAACTGCATTGCAAAACACATATTAAACTGCATTTCAAACCTATCATTTGCAGCAAAAAGTACCAGATGAATTTGGCTGTTAGTTGTTGTAGATACACTACGATATACCGATTTCCCTTTTTTTTGAAAATAAAGAAAACTTAATCTTTGACTTTCCTGGCATTTTTATTTTGTATCCTGCCATAAGTGTTACTTATACATTCATTTTTACCCCACACCATCAAGAACAACACAAGACTGTGACCTTCTCAGATAAGAATTACGTATTTTTAAAATATTTTTTTCTGCTGTAGAAGGATTTTTCTTGTTTTCCTTCCATGAAGGTTGTAGTTATAGCTTAGTCCTTTCATGCTAGTGCTGGCACTTGTAATGTGTGTCCCCTGAATTTATGTGGATCTAAATGAACAACTGCACTGAAGCATCTCAGAAGCTCCTATATTTTCATTTTAGATTTACTACTGGTAATTACATGCTGTGCATATAACAGAGGATCTAAAATCAATTGTGCGCTTTACATTTTACTGAGTACTTATTAATTTCAATATCTATCTCAATTTAATTGACATTTCCTGCATAAATAAATGAGCTTTTTTTTCAGGATGCAGCAATAATCCATTAGTGACATTTATGAATATTTTTTAAATAACTGGTGATGCCATGAAGTGAAAAAAATATGGAAATATGGGATGATTGATGAGGCACTCCATCTATGCCTTTGAGAACTGACCTGTCCCCTAAATTTCTTACTTCCACTATTTTTGCACTGTGAGTCCCAGAGCAAAAAGTTCTTGAAATGCACAAATGATGTTATTTTATCAGGGTGGGGGGTCCCCTCCTTTACTTTTCTTTTGCCGTGTCTGAAGAGTTTTGCTTGATGCTACAATGGAATTACTGATAGTCCTGATAAGTCAGGAGGAGGATGATGTGTTTCACCACATGATCAGGTGCTTTCTGTGGCAGTGTAAGGGACAGCTGAGGATGTCACACGCTGGTGACCACTGTCCTGCACAGGACACCGCGACAATCCCACCTTGTGCCTGAGTGTTGTCCAAATACTTCTTAGCTCTGCCAGGTTTTACGCTGTGACCACTGCCCTGGGGAGCTGCTCCAGCGCCCAGCCACCCTCTGGGTGAAGAACCTTTCCCTATTATCCAACCTAAACCTCCCTGACACAACTTCAGGCCGTTCCCTCGGGTCCTGTCTCTGGTCACCAGAGAAGAGATCACTGCCTGCCCCTCCTCTTCCCCTTTCGAGGATGCTGAAGACCTCAGTGAGGTCTCCCTGCAGCCTCCTCCTCTTCAGGCTGAACAGACCAAGTGATTTCAGCTGCTCCTTGTACAGTTTCCCCTCTAGACTCAATTCTGAGTCTGCCCAAAGTTTAACACAGTGCCAATATCAGCTGCCAGCAGTAGATGGGGGTGACATTCCTCATTTCGTTGTTGAGGTATGTGCCTGTTTGCTGTCTCAGGGGGATGGATGGATCAATTTAAGCACGGGTTTGGATTCCTTTTTAATTGACATTGAGAACATAAACATGTGATTCTTTAAGTCCCAATTAAAAGAAAAGCCTTACAGTGCAGTAGGAATTATAATTCATTAATATCAACGCACTCCAAAAGACCCTGAGGGACATTTGTATTTCTTTCTGGGGACTTTTTTTTTCATAGATTCATAGAATCACAGAATGGTTTGGGTTGGAAAGGACCTTCAGAATCATCCTGTTCCACCCCCTGCCCTGGACAGGGACACCTTCCACTAGACCAGGTTGCTCAGAGTCCCATCCAACCTGGCCTTGAACACCTCCAGGGATGTGGAGTCCACAGCCTAACTTGGCAACCTCTTCCAGTGCCTCACCAGGCTTATAGTAAAGACTTTTTCCTAATATCTAATCTAAATCTCTCATCTGTTAGTTTTAAACCACTGCCCCTTGTCCTATCACTGTGTGCCCATGTAAAAAATTGCTCATATTTTTCCTAGGAATTCTTCATCTATGGCCAAGGAATGCTATTACTCTTCTTGCCAAGGTCTTCCCCGAAGTCCCTCCTGTTTTTCACAGACCACCACACCACAGAAACACTGGCAATGTCCAGCCACGTGGCACCTGAGAGAGCTGTGTCTCGTGGAAACCACGGTGGGCTTGTCACACTGGATGACCAATTGTCCCTTCTCCTCAAATGTGTAGATGCAGGACCAGGGGACTTGGCTCATCTGCTTTAGCATGAATGCAGAGTGAAAATGGAGTCTCCTCACACTCCCTTTCTAATCAGTCGTGAGGGAAAGACTCTCCGAGGTACTATCTACCTGGTCCATTTTAGACATCTGCTTCTGATAAAAAGATGAGCGATGCTGTTGACACACCTGAAGGACGAGATGCCACCCTGAGGGACCTGGACAAGCTCAAGAAATGGGCCCATGGGAATCTCATGAGGTTTAACAGGACTGAGTGCTGGTACTGTACCCAGGTTGGGGCAATCCCTGGTGTCAATCCAGCCTGGGGGATGAACAGATCAAGAGCAGCCCTGCCAAGAAGGAACTGGGGATGCTGGTGGATGAGATGCTGGACACGACAACAATTGTGTACTTGCAGTCCAGAGAGCCAAACATGTCCTGGGCTGCATCCAAAGCAGTGTGGGCAGCAGGTGAGGGGGGAATTCTGCCCCTCCAGAGCTGCCTCCAGTTCTGGGGTCACAGCACAGGAAGGACTGTGACCTTGCTGTTGGAGCAAGTCCAGAGGAGGCACCAAGTTGATCAGAGGGATGGATTCCATGCAAAAGTATTTCACACTGTGCTCCTCGCTGGGAGCTGGCTCCCTGCTCCTTGTCTGCAGAGAGAGTCAGTGCAGGTAAATCAGGTGTAGACGTCAATATTTAGCAGATATATCCTGGTCTAAATGACGTAAGCAAGGGCACTCCTAAATCTGTAACAGGGTCAGAAACTGAAATAATTTTGTTTCAATCTCTAAATCTGGGAAGTTACAAAAATAACTAATTTATGTTTTGAGATGCATCAAATATGTGAATAATACCTGTAATACCTGAATAATACCTGAGCATTTCTAGTTAAGCTGTCACAGATGATCTTAGATCTACCCTCTCTACTCTCACACAAGGTCGGTGGTATGATCTTTAACTACTCTTTTCTGAAATTATAGCTGCTCAGACTTTCACCTGCTGCCACCAGGAGCAAGGGATAGTACGTGTGAATTTTGTGGGGGGGTGGAAATCCAAGCACTCGGATTTTGGAGTGGTTATTCTCAGGCAATTATAACTTAGGGCTCTTATTTCTTGTGTTTTTGTATTTTCATTTTTCAAGCCTTTGAACTAAGTTGCTTCAATAGCTGTGGAACACTTGCCACAAGCATTCTGAGGTCTGGTGTCCCTAAAGAAAATTCAGAAATGGCTGGCAATCCAAGCAAGTTCGGCTGAGGAATTATTAAGTTACATCTCAGTTAGTCATTCATTAACAAGCTGTCCTTGCCTCTCACTTAGCAGAATTAACAGAAGTCATTAGTTTCTTTCAGCTGTGACCATATTTCCCGACATATGTGGATGATACGCAATTGGTTTGAAAGGCAACTCAGCAACATAGAAGTCAAGAGAAGGACAGTTTTTCCTGCAAAAATGGGGCACCATCACACACCAGACAGGTCACATTTCCACTGATAGCAGAGAAGAGACTGAGAGAAATAGGAGACTTGTGGGTGTTAACCCTTGACTGCAAATTCCCCCTTCCCCTGTCCTGTTCCACCCCTCTCTCCAGCCAAAGTTTGGGAAATCTTCACTCGGGAGGCTGAGAGATGGAGAGCAGCAGCACTTCAAACACAGCAGGGGTAGAACCAATGCCTCTCTCAGCTGCTGGCACTGATTTGTGGGGGTACATCTGCGTGGGGCAGAGGGGTGTCAGGACGTGTGTGAGCCCCAAGGCCAGGTACAGGTAGCAGGTTACTGCCACATCTGCTTCCTGGAGTGGGGAAAAACCACAGGGAATGCTGCATGCTAAAAATCATCACTGCCTGGGCCACATGTATTGCACATGTTATAATCTCAGACGCTTCAGTGATTTGTTTGTGCAGAGTTCAGGAATCCAGCTTGGAGCTCAATAAGGGCAATGAAGGGCAGATGTTTGAGGCATTATGCTCCCCGAGACAAAGCCTCAAATGTTTTTTTGGAGAGGGGAATTAAGCTCTCAAATCTGTATGATGCTTTAGACAACTTCTCCTTAAAATTGCTCCAACATCACCTTGTTTGTCTGTCTGTTGGCCTCCCAGGCCTTAATCTCACCTGCAACAGCTCAATATTATGATCAAAGAAACCACAATCAAGAATGTTTCAGTCCAAACCAAGACTGGTCATTCATAGGTAGTCTCCAGACAGGACCAGTGAGCTTCTTGGAGTATGACAAATACCACTGTGACTTCGGGAGCTGAGATCCCATTTGTTTCAATTTACTGCCTGCCTCTGGAAGATCAGACACTGTTCGACTCTCTTCACTTTGTCAGGCAGCTTCTTTACTTGACACTGTCCAGTGGGACTTGCCACAAGTTATCCAAAAGGCACTCTCTGAGGCTTTCATTTTAATCTTGATTTAGACAGAAAGACAGAGGACTGTCCGTGACCCACTTTGTTAAGTGAAGAGAACTGGAGCTTCCCTCCCTTCGCAGCGGAGGTAAGTGCAAAGGGAGTTGGAGACAGATAGAGAATGGTTTCAAATTGAAACAGAGTAGGGTTAGATTAGATATTAGGAAGAAATTCTTCTGGGTGAGGGTGGTGACACTCTGGCACAGGTTGCCCAGAGGAGCTGTGGATGCCCCATCCCTGGAAGAGTTCAAGGCTGGAGACGGCTTGGAGCAACCTGGGAGAGTGGAAGGTGTCCCTGCTCATGGCAGGGGGGTGGAACAAGATGATCCTTGAGGTCCCTTCCAACCCAAACCATCCTGTGATTCTGTGGTATAGATGTATACACAAATATATTTATCTTTATATATAGATCTGCTGTGTCGGCTGAACCAGCAGTTGTGGTGGCCGGGCGGCCAGAGAGCCCAGGGACAGAGGTGGCCCGCTGGTGGGCAGGCTCCAAAGTGCAAAACTCCCCTTTACCTCAGTGAGAAAGGCCTGCCCCATCGACCTATGGAGATTCGGTCTGTCTGACTGGCCAACAGACAGACGCCCCTTGCATCCCTTAAAAGGATGTAATCCAGCCCCCACTCCGTCCCCTCCTTATTCCCATTGGTTGTTCTTGTATTACCTCACTTCCCTGCTGTATCCCTTTATAAGGCTATCCCAAAGGGAAGCGTGCTCATTTTTGCTGCTTGCTGCTTTCCCCCTTTCNATAAGCAGCAATTCCTCCACCAACGCCCCACACGGCGATATAGATCTACACATGTATTGCTCTGCTGCAGGCCTGAAAAGAGAATGACACTGGTTTAAAGCTGTCACTGTTGCAGCTTGGAGCTATCACTGGTCTGGAAATTGTTTTCAACTCAGAGAGAGCAGAACTCTGTTCCTATTGGAGGAACAGAGCATCAAAATGAGACCTTCCCCTGTGTATAAAGAGATTTGCCTTTGTAAGGCAGGTTGCTATTTCTGTCCTGCTACATCTGGAAGCCAACAGTACTGCCAGGCCCTGGACTCAGTGATCCTTGTGTGTCCCTTCCAGCTCTGGATATTCTATTCTCTGATTAAATGATCTTCTCTTTTGGAGGGCTAACAAATGGAATATCACAAAACCCAGAGCAAAGATACACAGCCAAGGGCCAGAGACCAGAACACAAGATATCTGCTGCTCTCTGCTCTCTGGAAGCACAACACAGAGAAAACCAGACCAAGTCATTGAGGGAGGGACTTTGTCATGGCTTGAGAGGTTGAACTGGGAGGTTTCTCCGTTTCAAGCATCTGGAGCTGTGCAAGAACATGTCACAATTGCCAGTGGACACAAAAATTACAAAAAGAATGTAGAAATCACAGTGGAAGTTGCCCTGGTACCACTTCCGTTGGTGGGCACCCCATACTTGACCCTTTAGGACTTGCCACCAGTTTTCACCTTTCTATTTTCCCCCTGGGGCACAACCCCAAACTTTTGCTGTCACCAGACCCAGTTTTGTTTGTGCTGCTGAGGAACTTTGACCTGTGTGTGCTGCCTACTGTGAACAGCTCAGTCTGGGGAGAAACCAAGCTCAGCTGTGGTACTAGGCAGCCAAATCTCAAAGGAATGTGGCAGGTGGTGGTGAAAGATCCCAAGAGCAGGTCAGTGGAGGGAAAGCTGTGGAGGGCAGCAGTGGCTCTGAGCAGGTCAGCATTGCAGGGCTAACGTATTTTTGGGAATATGCTGACTCACAGGATTGTGGTTTTACAACATCTTTTAGTTGCTGTCATCACTCTCACTTCCAAGAGATTCATGGATTCGTCCTCACAAGCTTCCAGTGAAGGCTGTGGTGTGTGCTGCTACCCCTATTCAGCAGGGGCAACAAGAGAGGCATTTTGTGGTGGAGAGATTTAACTGAGGTCACAAAATTCACTGAAGCCAAGCCCTGAGATAGAAGTTGACCTTTCCGCATCCCTTTGAAATGGTTCCTTACAGCTGACCCTGTAGAATCTGTTCTCAAGGTTGTAAGATTATGTATTTAAGCCTTGTATTGAAGTGTTCTTTTAAAAAGAGAATTTTCACCAACAGCTAAATTATCTTTTGCATCAGGACATGCAGGATTGAAGACATGGAGGTAATGCAAACATCAGGTGTCCAGATTTTTTTCAAATATAGGTACTCCTTTAATAAACATTCTGAAAAATATGTTCTCATTACGAACCAGGACTCTAATTTGAGAGTTGAAATGTACAAAATATTTCTTTTTGGACCAAACTGAAGAAATATTATGGACCAAAAACCTTCCTTTTTCAAGGTAGAGACTGATACATTTATGAGCAGGATAAAATGACCTGGTGGCAGATTCAGTGGGCAAAGACAACATTTCCATTTGGAAAGATTCCTGTTTCTGTGCATGCTTCCTACTGTTTCAGTGATTTGCAGAAAAATTAGGAGCGGTACTTACCTACTGGCACCCGAGTTCCTCCATTCTTAAAGATGAAAAAAGAAAGAACTCTCAAAACCTTTAAAAAATGTATTGTAAAAAAATAGATATTCAGTTCTGTCTAATTTTTCATCCATCCAATTTAGAAGTTGGCTGAAATTTCTGAGGAAAAAAGCAGTTGTGTGTGAATCCTATCCTAAAAATAAAAAAGAGAAAGAAAAAGTGGGGAATAGTCCACTTATTTCACTAGAAAAACATTTTTTTTTTTAAATCAGTGGTTTTGGTTTTGTTTTTTTTTTTTTTTTGTTATTAGCTTGAAGATGAGAAATGGAGAAATCTTTCTTCTTCTGTTGGGTGGCATGGAAAACCCAACGCCACAAGACTGAGCGCAGTTCTCAGCTTTGTTCATCCTTTGACTTATACCTTAGTACTTCCAGGTGACTTCTCCCCATCCATGGAATTAGACACAAACCCACCACCCTTCTCTCCCAGATGTATTTTATCTGTAAGCTCTGCTGGGCAGGAATTTTTCTTATTTCTGTTGTTCTGTAAGTCGGAAATGGATGGAGTTGATTCCCCAAACAGACAGCTATCACCAAAAGATTTACCTTAGTCTGTTACGTCATTATTTGATGATATAATTTAAATGTAAGTCAATGGCAGGAAAAGTTTGTAGCGGATGAACCGGGCTGTAAGCTAGAATTTGTGGATATATTTACCAGTCTGTCCCAATATGGCAGCACCAACTTTCTCCCAGTCCAAGACACCAGGTGTGAAATGGGCATTAACAAGTTGAAGACGAAAAGCAGACAAACCAACCAGCCACAAATGTGGAATGGATAGGGAGCAGCCTGGTTACACTCTGGACTGAAACAAGATTTCATCTGCTTTTCAACGAACTGCAAAGTTAAACCACTCCAGTAGCAGTCAGCAGTGACAAGGAGAGACCATCTCATATTCGTCCAGAAACGTTGCATTTTATGGCCACATTTTTCTGATGGAAAATGAATGCTTTTCCACAGTGCTGATGGGACCCAGCCATCCTCCCGAGATGCTGGGGGTGCGCGAGAGGTTCTGAGCACCACCGTTCCCTGCTGACACACCGTTTGCCTCTTGCCACACATTGACTTATGCAGGGGTTTGCACCCATCAGTCCTGCTTCGTTTCACATCCATCTCTGGATGGGAGAGGGAGGGATTCCTCTGACAGGTTGATTTTGAATTGCTTCCACAGCCCGGGCTGACACCCAGTTTCTGAGGTGATTTATACAGTAGCTCGGTGGAAGCTGGTTTATAATGAAATGCGGTCTAAAATGATTTTGCTTGCATCTTGAAGTGAGCACCCATCCATCAATGCACTCAGAGTCACTCTGCTGGCCCCTGAAAGTGCTCCTGGCAGGTGTCTTTGCTATGAGGCTTCTCTATCCTGTTCACACTCATTTTTTTCTTAACTATTGAATTAGAATTAGTTAGAATGCCAAGTTTTCAGCTGAAAAAGCTCATCACAAAGGACCTCGGACTCTGAATCCTCTTGGAGCTGCATATCATATGCTGAGGAAATCACTGGAATGATATTTTTGAAGTGTTTTAGGGTATCAGAGTGCCTCATCTTTGTACTGATTTCTCAGATGTGCTCACAGGGCGAGACAGGCACACAGAGTGAGAGTGAGCAGGGACCTGGCTCTCAGAAGCATTAAAACTTCTGCAAAGCCCAACGAATGTTAAACATTTGAGTCTATATTGCATCTGAATGCATTTTTACAGACTTTTATTCTCTTTATCTTCTTTCAAAGAAAGATAAAAATGAAATCAATACATCTGAGCATGAGGATTGTAAGGTTACTTCAAAATCAACCAATTTAGAGTGTGGTTGTTCTGCAAAGATTACTGCCTGATGGAGTTCTTGTTTGCCATTCTTTCCAAGTAATTTGTGAGCATTTTCAAACCGAGTGATTTCTAGGAAGGCATCGTCATGACAGAACATTGTCCTTGAACTGGATGACTTAGAGTTTAAAAAATAGTGAGGAAAGGAGATGGATTAAAAAAAAAAATATTCTCACTGTAAGAGCGTCATGTTGGAGCAAGTCCAGAGGAGACCATGAAGATGATTAGAGGGATGGAACACCTCTCCCATGAAGAAAGACTCAGAGAGTTGGGGTTGTTCAGCCAGAAAAAAAGAAGGCTCTGGGGAGACCTTAGAACCCCTTCCAGTGCCTAAAGGGGCTCCAAGAGAGCTGGAGAGGGACTTTGGACAAGGGCCTGAAGTGACAGAACACAGGGAATGGCTTTAAACTGACAGAGGACAGGTTTGGAATAAGTATTGGGAAGAAATTCTTCCCTGTGTGGGTGGTGAGGTCCTGGCAGATGTTGTCCTGAGAAGCTGTGGCTGCCCCATCCCTGGAAGTGTTTAAGGCTGAGTTGGACAGAGCTCTGAGCAACCTGGGATAGTGTAAGGTGTCCCTGCCCATGGAAGGGGGGTGGAACTGGATGGTCTTGAATGTCCCTTCCTACCCAGACCATGCTAAGATTCTATGATTTCCGTGGGACACCTGCCCTGCAAATGCTCGTGTCAGCTGGGATGGGATGCAATGGAATTTCTCTTTCTATCTCCAGGATCTGTGCATGGCTCCAGGCACAAATATCACAGAACTCCTGTCATCCTCAATGGGCTTCTCATGCCCACTGAAGGCTGGCATGATTCTCCTGATTCTTTGGGATCAAAATGCTTCTCCAGACTTAGCACTGAGCACACTGAAACTCCATGCTTTAACTTACTCCTTCAGTTAAAAATGTGATGGTGAAAAGGAGACAGGGAGCCTGGATGGTGTGAGATGAGTAAGAAAAACATGTGTAGTATCTCAGTTTACCGAGAACTGTGGATGGGAGAAAATATGCAAATTTTTTTTCCTGGCACTTCTGAGATGTTGAAGCCCTGTGTTGAGACAGGAACTAATTTGCAGTGCTGGGCTCTAGTTAGGGCAGAATTACATCCTCTGACTGTGTGGGGAAGAAAGTCACTTTTCATGCTTGTGCATCAAGGGTTTCAGACTTCTGTGGGTGAGCGCTGGAGCTTTACGTCTCTCAGAGAGCTCATTTTGCACACAGAGCTCCCTGGCTGGTGCACTGTCCCTCCCTCCATTTTTACCTCAATAGGAAAAATCAGGGAAATATCTGTGTTCAGTTTTGTAGAGACCTTCACCAGATTGTGAGAAAACCCTTCTCAGATCCTTTCTGAGCACCGTGGCTGTTCAGAGGGTTGATGATTCTTCCTGAGAGATGCTACTCAGTTTGTTTTGAAGATGAGGGGCATTTTATCTTTTACTTTTTTACAGTTTTAGGAAGAACAAGTTGCCCATTCATACTTACAGAAGGTAGTTTAATCAGCTGTTATTGGCTGGGTAGGTAAAGCTACCAGGGTGTCTGGATGTCTTTCCCCAAATAAACTCAGATCCAGTGGACGATGTGGCACAGTCACATTTTTCTCACTTCAATGTTTCTGAATATAAGGTCACTAACCCCTTGAATTTATCTGTATTCTCCAAGGTGGGTAACTCCAGGGAGCTGTTTTAACTTCCCACACACTGAACACAGAACTTGAAATAGAAAAGACAGAAAAAAAGGGAAAACATCTCCCCACCAACACAGTGAGACAGGCAGGAAAAGTCAGGAACTCGAATTCATATGGCTAAAGCTCAGAGTCAGGAGCGTGTGTGGGAACACACAAAATACTCAACTGCCTTGAGAAAACAGTGCCAGAACTGCAGTGAAAATTAAATCTCTCGGTTTTTCTCCCTTGAGGCTGTCTGAAAGGGCCGTTTCTGCAGCAGATGCCTTTTCGGGCTCCATAACTCATCCTGCCCCTGGTCCCTGCGTGGACACAGCTGAGAGGAAGCTGAGCTCAGTCCAGTTCCAGGGTAGAAAGGGCAGTTGTCACTGGGGATGATGCCTGCAATTATCCCCACCTCCACAGCTCTGCTTGCTCATGAAGAACTTGCTCGAAAAATAATTTGTAATTATTCTTCTCCTGGCTGCTTGTGCTGTAATTATTAATCAGTCTTCATTTTTATGTGATCTGTACTTGCTTCCTGGTTAATATTTTAAATTGATATTGTGTTGTTTTTGTAATTATTAATAACGATATTGTTATTTGAGCATGATGATTGTGATTAGAGGTAAATGCAATTTCCCAATGGAAAATTATTAAGCTAAAAATACCAGCTTCATCAATTTCTATAATTTACGGTGGCATCTTTGCAATTAATTCAGAAAGCAATACTTCAGATTAAAATACAGGATTTATGTTCCAGCATTTTGCCAAGCACAAACCTCCCATTAAATTCATAAAATCTTGAGGAATGGTTAAATGCAGTGTTTCAAGATCAGTTCATTGGTCATACTTTGGCTCACTGTTGCTAACTGATGTGCCTAATCATGTTTCTTCTTCAACAAAGTAAGTTTCTAAGGGAAGTGTCAGCAAAGAGAGCAGAAAACTTTGGTCCACACATCTCAGGCTTCACCTTCTTTCAATTTTTTTACCACACTCTGGACCATCTGTGCAATTCTCTGCATCGTGCAGTGACATCTCGTGTCTGGAACCCGTACTGCAAACAAACCTCTGATAAATGTCTGCCCAGGACACCAGGCAAAGACCAGAATGATCACAGAGTCACAGAATGGTTTGGGTTGGAAGCGATTCCTCCACCATCATCTTCTTCCATCTCCCACCCATGGGCAGGGACAGCTTCCACTATCCCAGGTTGCTGCAAGCCGCATCCAACCTGGCCTTGAACTCTTCCAGGGATGGGGCAGGCACAGCTTGCAGCTTGTCTGGCCCTGTGCCGGGTCCTCAACACTCTCACAGTAAAGAATTTCTTTCTACTACCTAATTTAACCCACTCTAATTTTAATTCCATTCCCCCTTATCCTTCCAGTTTGCATCAAACTTGCTATGAAAAAGGAGAAAAGCTCAGACGTCAATGCTCTAAATTAATGTTGCCTCCTAATACTTCAAAACTTAGTGGAAAATACCTCCTAACCATGGCAGACACTGTTTCAGGCTTTAGGATTTATTCAGCTCTAAGTCTCAGAGAGACACAAAAAGTGCTTCACATTTTTTTGGGTCAAAGTACCCAAAGCTTTGGACAGCCCACACTTGGATGAGTATTTGAAAGTGATTTTGAAGATCCCTCCTGTGTTGCTTGGGAAAATATGGCTTAAAAAGCAGAAGAGATGCAATATCATAGAGTCATGGAATCACAGAATCATTAAAATTTGAAAAGACCTCCAAGACCATCAAGTCCAACCTTTGACTGAACATTGTCACGCCCACTAAACCATATTGTGAGGTGCCACCTCCGCTCATTTTTTGAATACTTCCAGGGTTGATGACTCCACTTCCCTGGGCAGCCTGTTCCAATGTTTAAACACTCTTTAAATGAGGAAAATATTCCTAATATCCAGCCTGACCTTCCCTTGAAATATATACACTTGTGAATATCAGTTAAATATTTACACACTAGCAAAGACATCTGGCTGTTCTTCGTATTGTGGAGTAGTTCTGCTGCAGTATGAAACAAAGACGAGGACCCACTTGGGACCTCTTGCAGAGACAGCTACAGGAGCACAGTGAGCAGTTTTAGACCTTCTCAGGGGAGTTTGGAATCGAAATGGCGAGGCTTAATTAGTACGCAAAGAGAAATCAACAGCAGACCACGGTGCATAGAATAAATTACGTGCCACAGATAGGACAGGCAGATTTATTTCATCATTTGTGTGTAAGAATTAGAGTTTAGTTGATGTTTACTGGCAATCACATGTAGAAAGTTCTCATATATTCCAGATTTGTGGTGTCTTTCATAACTCCCAGGCTCCGAATTGTTATCCTGGCCCATTTCAAAGATCTGATTCACTTAAAGTTAATCCTTGTTCTCTTCTACTTTCATATTTGTGTTTAATACTTTATAACAATTGACTGTGAGCAAGTTTAATATTTCCCCCTGCCACCAGGAGAATATATTAAGTTTTCATAAATGTGTCAATTAGCCAATTCTTTGCTTCATCAATATGCATTTGTCACCAGGGGCGTTCGCTAAGCCAGACCAAAACACAACAAGGACACCAAATGTCTAGAGAGTCTTTCAGCCTTGCAGCTGCTTGGGTTTTTTTCAATTCCCCTGTAGGGAGCTCAGACAACATATTAGAGAAATTGGTTAATTAAAACATAATTCCCAGATCCATGGTGATAGATACTCAGCCTTGCTATGCTACTTCTGCTTGTTGGGTTAATAAATCACTGAAATGATATAATTGTTTTCTTCAGCATGTGCAGAGCTGAAGTGATTTCTGTGGTAGATTTGTTGAGAATTATTGCAGCAGAACACAGCTCGCTTCCTTCGAATCCCAGGAACTTCTATTTCCGGGCACTGAACAGGAATAAAGGAAATTATGAATCCAATTTCATCTTGTGAATGGAGGCAATAGCTTAGACGGGGGTTAGGTTGAATTTATTGTGTATAACAGATTATGTGATCCAACTACTGACACAACTGCATTTTGTCAGGAGAGAGTGGTCTGGCTTTATTCACCTACTCTTCATTCAGAAACCTGCTGGAGGGATCCTCAGAATGTATAAGCAGCTTTTTATGTGACACTTTCGATGTTTAAATCACTCATGCACAATTTATCGCTTCCAAAGCCCCCCACAACAAATGAGTAAATACAATGCCCACTCTTGAGATGAGAGAAATGAAGGCATAGAAGGCAAAACAAGGACCCTAAAGTTGTTCACCCATGAAGCAGGAGAAAAGAAAGCAACTTATCTTTCTTGCTAAAAAGTAAATTCTCAAAAACCCCCCACCTTTCATTGTGACCATAATTATTAGTGAACAGATTGACTTCAGCAAACATTACAGCATTCAAAATGTTTAAGGAGCAAAATGGATAACACACATAATTTTCACAGCTCCTGAAAGAACCTTTATTTTACTTTTTAGCCAAAAATTATGTTTTCATGTAAGAATTGATTATTTTATCTCAGAAAGAAAGGAAAATAGTTAAAAATAGTCTGAACATAAAATGCCATATTCCAATTTTGATCAAAAGGAACATCTTGTTCCCTCTGGCACAAGAATATGTCATTTCATTTAGATTTTGTTAAGAAACAAAACAAAACCTTTCTTATCCCTAAACATCAGCTTGAAAACAACATTTCATTATTTTTCTTCTTGTAACAACTCTTGTTCCGTCAAAAGGATTGCTGAATGACAGGTTCAATGCTTGCTGCTAACAGCTGAAACAACAGACAATTCTCTTTTTATTGTAATCTTCAGCTTGCATCATAGAATCAGGGAACCATTTAGGATGAAAAACCTCTGAGAGCATTGAGTCCAGCCACTGAGCCAGCACTGCCAAGGCCACCACTAAACCATGTCCCCAAGTGCCACATCCACATACTTTGTGAACGCTTCCAGGGATGGTGGTTCCACCACTTCCCTGGGCAGCCTGTTCCAATGTCTGACCACACTTTCAGGGAAGAAATTTGTCCTGATATCAAGTGAAGTAGTTTTTTCTAACATCCAGTTGAAACCTTCCACTGGTGCAACTCGAGGTCATTTCTTGTCCTATTTCTTGTCACTTGAGAGAAAAGACCGATTATCTGGCTACAGCCTCCTTTCAGGAAGTTGTAGAGAGCAATAAGATCCCCTCCAAGACTCCTTTTCTCCAGGCTGACCCCTCTCAGCTCCCTCAGCTGCTCCTCATCAGACTCGTGCTCCAGACTCTTTCCTGATTTTCCCCACTCTGAAATGCAGAAGTGGATAAATTATTTCCACCTCTGTCCTGTCCAGGCTATCAGTTTATAGAGCTGGATAATTCCAAGTCCTTCCTCTTTGCTTGCTGACCTGTTAATTGCAAGCCATGTTTTTGTGTGCTGCCCTCACCAACCCCACGCCTGTCCTGGTCCACAGCAAGGTCTGTAATTCACAGATAAAGATGCTCACCCGAAAGTTAACATCCACGAAGGAGGCAGCAGGCAGATATTCATCTTGGCACTGACCAAGCGTGCAGCTGGGCCTGGCTGATCCAGCAACACGACATTTTATTTTTACGGATGCAACATGAATTACCCATCTTTCCCCTTCCTTCTGGTTCACAATGCAGTAATAAGGCTTGTAATGTACAATAAGGGCTTGTAATATTTGCATGACCAGGTGCCTTAATAGCATTGGGTGCACCTGCCTGGATTTTATGTTCGTTCTCTTTTCTCTGTGTGGTTCTGGGGTATTGACCTAAAAAAAATATATTTCTCCGTCTTCTTTTCACTCTTTCTCCCCTCACATCCTTGGTTCTGCAAGAAAGGGACTGCATGGGGGGAATCTCTCCTGTAGAAAGTTAGTGAAGTACTTCCAACACGTATTTATCACCCATGACTAGACGTTTCACAGGTTAACCATGTGAAGAACTATGTGTTGGGGTTTTTTTCCTTTAAATCTACCTTTTAATTTCTAAATTGGATATTTCCTGTTGCTTTTAATGAAAATAAAAGTGAACATCTGATCCTTGCTCCCCCTGCTCATGTCACCTCTGATTTGAGGGGCCTGCAAGCTGACTGATTAGGAAAATAGGATTGGGCCTGTGTTACTGCACACACAAATGGTGTGTAATGGACCCACCATCCCAGGAGTGTGTCACTTACACCTCCAAACATCCTTTTAACCATTGACATAAATAATGCAAAGCCACAGAAACTGCAGCCTGCTAAAGGAACGGCACAAGGAACTCTGTAAATACATTAATTACTGAGCTATTTTGCTGATGTTACCCTTGACAGTACTTTTTTGTCTGGGAATTACCACACAAGTGTGGCTGTGTCAGGGAGATGTGCAGAATCTCTGCCAACCTGATTTACCTACCACGATTTTGGTGGCAGGAGGTTTTTTGATGTGTTTCCAGATTCTTCCTTTTCCATTCTCTAAAATGACAGATATAGAACTAACCCCGTAGACTGATGGATGCTGTAACCATGGAGTGAGTGTTGTTCATTTTGACAGACTTATTCACAGGCACTATTTTTCTAAACTCACATTTCAAACCCATTGATTAAAACCTGCTCTGCTTGGGGAGCCCAGGTGTAGCATGGTGTGTTCAGACACACCAGCCAGGCATAAGGAGATGCAAGATGAGGAAAATGGTTCACAGATGAGCAGTGGCTTTGTGTGGTCAGAAGTTGTAACAACCTCTCAGCAGCCAGGCACAGCACAGCTCGTTCACAAAGGCAGAACAGTGTAAACAACCCTCATGACTGTGCTACAGATTACTGGGGGACAGGAGAGTTTTGAGCATTGGCCCAGTCCTCCCATAGAAAAGATGGACTCTGGTTGTCATTTGCTCCTTTCTTGCCTTTGGACATCACTTTTCTTTTCCTTGTAAACTCTTCTTATTTGTCAGAAGTGCTGACCAAAACAGTTTCTGTACCACTTTGATTTGATACATCCCTTGCCTGCAATTTCCACTAGGACATTAAATAAGGTCCATGGGATAAAGTCATGCTTATTATGGGCAGAGTGGTGGGGGAATTCCCAATGTGAAACTTCATCTTGAGTGTGCAGAAGTCTGGGGGAGACCTTGCATTACACCCTGCTACACAGAGTTTCAAAAAACTAGCAAAAGTCTTTCTGAAATGAGGGAAATCCAGCAAATAGTTTCCTTTGGGTTAGGTAACATTTTCCAAAACAATGAGAGACTTCATGTCTGTGTTGGACAAATGAGCCTTTGTAGTGTTTCATTCAGAAAAAAATTCTTTTTTTTGTGTGAAAATGTTCTAAAAAAAAAAAAAGTAAGAAAGAGAAGGAGAAAAATAGATGGGAAGGTGAAGATTTTGAAAGAGAATTGAATGACCTTAAAATTTGACTGTGAATGAATCAAAGAAAGACAAACCAGGTTGTTAAGATGTCCATTGTCCATTACTTTCCATGAGGCTCAAAGAATTGCCCTTTCCCTTCTCCTGCCACCATATCCGCGTTATCCTATGCTCCTGCCCAAGGACCATGACATTGTCCCCATTCCAGCGTGGCAGTGTGAGGACCCAGAGCAGGACAGAGAAATCAGTCTGCTACAAAACAAGACTCTGTGCATGACTTTGAATGTCACATTTCTGTCTTTCTCCCTATTGCAATTCAGTGAGCCACCAAAGAATCTGATATCCAATATCAGCATATGATCTGGCATTTGGCATCCCACCCACTGGATTTCCAGGAACCTGAGAGGCATTTCCAGCTCTTCATCTTTCTCAAAAAGAGGTGCTAAAATCATAAATATATGGCAAAGTCAGGGAAAATACACCATGAAATGGCTGGGTTTGGGCCTGTAAGTCTGGGGGAAGGGTCATAACTTGATCCTGGAACAGGATGCATATTGGAAGGTCCTCCAGATCCATCAGCAGAAAGCACTCACGATGTTAATAAACTCCTGTTTTCTCCTTGTCAATATGGCTTTAGCAAAACCAACAGCGTGGGGCGTGGAGCTCCATCTGTAGTGTATAAAATAAGGGGGTGTTGTACATTGGACAAACATGATTTATTTTCAAAAGGAGAGAGATGCCACAGATCCTTGTGCTCTCAGGGACTCTAATTTATTGCCTAATTAAACACGTGCTGCCAAATTGTCCATCCTGTCATTTTTAATTCCTGGTCTAATATCCCAGACAACAGAACACTTAAGGAGGCTACCTTCCACAAGTGAGGCGTAAATGAAGAAAGATGTTAATGTGTGTTTCCTAATCAAAGTCAATAGGCTATCAGGAGCAATTATTCTTTAGCAGGTGTGTTCTTCTGACACCATGCAATGTGTATGAATCTGCCAAGGTCTGGTGACAC
Organism: Cnemophilus loriae; assembly: GCA_013397755.1. Taxonomy (NCBI): domain Eukaryota; kingdom Metazoa; phylum Chordata; class Aves; order Passeriformes; family Corvidae; genus Cnemophilus; species Cnemophilus loriae. The sequence continues at coordinate 2,296,426 of VZTF01007968.1, read as the reverse complement.
TTTATCTCCTTGCTGTCGAGGCAGAAGGCAAGGCCAGCAACTCAAAACTGAGAGAAACCCTTGGGAAGATATTCAGGCAAAAGAGACAAGCAGAACACGCCTTTATTTAGTCTAAAACTAGATTTTCTTCCTTCAACAAGTGTTGTTTGGAATGAATGCCAAGGCATCTTGAGGAAAAGGAGACCTTAGGACATTTTATCTTAGACTACCAAGTACTCTCACTGCCTTGTCTATTTTTTCCCTTTCCTCATTCCTCTGACACGTGGATGCTGGACCCTGTTGCTGGTAAAATGAAGCCTAACTTTAATCTTTACAGAGTCACAGCTCTTCTCTAGGTCTGTCCTAGAAGTCTAGCAGAGGACTGCAAAATAGTAAAATTTGAGAGAGAAATAGATTTGAGAAATTCAGCCTCTTTTAACTGGAATCCCAGCTTTGTCCCTGTAGGTACTGACATGCTGCTTTTAAGTCCCTCCAAAGTGTGAATTTCTCTAGGATAAACCATCCCAGTTCTCTCACCCTCTCCTCAGCAGCATGTGACCATCTTCTTGTCCTTTGGGTGGCTGGAAATAAATTATATGAAGCTTTGCTCTGTAATTTTCCCAGGAAATAATGCTGATCATCTTGTAATTCCCTGTGTCCTCCTTCTTGCCTGTTTTGAAGGTGGAAATATGACTCGACAGCCTCTGGTCTTAGCCTTCCCTTCACTGGACATCCCTTTGCCCAGTGCCTCAGTGGATCGTTGGGTTGGATTTACATGCCATGGTTTTGGTTGAAGGGAGGCTACTGTGGTGTCCTCTGCGAGAACCTTGCAGAAACTCCCCTTTGTGGCCCTGTTGTGGGCCGTGGAGAAAGGAGCCCATGCCAGGTTTGCTGGCAGAACTTGTGAATTTGTGGTGGACCTGCATCTCTGAAGGACTGAGCCCATGGGAGGGACCCACATTGGAGCAGTTTGTGAAGAACTGAAGCCCATGGGGAGGGCTCGTGTTGGAGGAGTTCATGGAGGACTGTCTCACATGGGAAGGACCCCACACCGGAGCAGGGGAAGAGTGTGAGAAGTTCCTCTGAGGAGGAAGCAACGGCAGAGACAACGGGATGAACTGACCATAACCCCCCTCTCCCTTCCTCTGTGCCACTGAGGTGAGGAAAGGACGAGAAATCAGGAGTGAAGCTGAGCCTGGGAAGAAGGGAGAGATAGGTGGAAGGCATTTTTAAGGTTTTGTTATACTCCTCTGCTCTAACTGATAATAAATCAAACTAATTTCTCTCAGTGGAGTCTGTTTTGCCCATGCTGACAATTGCTGAGTGATCTCTCCCTGTCCTTACCCCGATCCAAGAGATTTTGTTATGTTTTCTCTGTCTTGTCCACCTGAGGATGGGAGAGAGAGCCTTTGGTGAGCACCTGGCATCCAGCCAGGGTCCACCCAGCACAATGCTGCATCCAGGAAGTCAACAAACGTGTTCAATTTCCGTGTCCCTTGATGTCGGTTATCCATTGTGAAAACCTCCTCACAGATTCTCCCACCTGAACAGGAAAGTCTGGCAAGGTCATGGCCATGGCCTTGCTTCTCTTTGGATCCAGCAAATCACAGTAGCAGGAAAAAAATTTTACAATGCATATGAAACTCAGCAAGTTCAAGGACAGCAGAGTTGCAGGTAACTACCCAGATTTTAGGTTTTTGTGAGGCATTCATCTCCTCTGTCTGTTTTCTTATTCATTCCTCCCTCCCTATTTAGCTTTTGCTATTTTATCCCTCAAATTAGTGACATGATGCTTCCTGTCTCTGCTTGACAAGCCAGCATGAAAGCTGAGAATGTGTAGATGTGGTGTATGCTGTTATTATCACCTTTAGATAAACCTGGTAATATCTCATGTCAGAATGTATATCTCTTTATAACCAAATCTCTTTTCATAGTGCCTCTTAGCAATTGCTGTCTGTAGATTTTTTTGTCAAAAAGGTAAGCAAAGACATATATATATATTTGTGTCTGTCTGTGAATTGTATATATGCACATAAATACAAGTTATTTATCAGGTTTTTCTTTCCTGAAAATTCATTTGTTTAATGACAATTCATTATATAATAAATTTCCCCTACTATTTATATTATTCTTTGTGACTTTCCCAATAAAAAATTGTTTCTTTTTTTATGTATTTTTTAAAGCAGTATCAGGAAAACTCAATGCCAACATTGCCTTCCTCACTAATGCCATACAAGGGATTTTTGAAATAATTTTTTCTTTTGATGAATCTTTTGGACGTCGTTTTAGGTTGGCAGTCTTGGTGGTCTCTTTTTGGAGTAGAACTCTGCAGTTTGTCCTGATCCATCCTGTTCCCCACATCTCCCTCCACCCCTACAATGTTTAGATACCGACCCTCATGTTTGGACCCGTTTTATTTATGGATATAAGATTTCAGATTATGATGTTCTGTTCTATTCTAAACAGTCCCTACACAATTGTGGTGCAGCAGAGCCTTGACTTGAGGTGGAATTACTGTAATAGAGACTTTTGTTCCCAACTGAGTCTCTGTTCTTCCCTTTGTCTTCTCGGTCTCAGTGCAAGCTCCTCTGTTTACAGTAAGGAGCTTATGAAACAGGAATTGACTTGTCTACCTTGGGGACAACAAGGTGCTATTGAATGAAAAATAGATTTTCACAGGGAATTTGTTTTACCTTACTTTGGGTCAAGTGAATAAAAAAACAAAACAAAAACTCTTTTCCCTCAGCCCTGAGGACCCCATCCAGCAAGTTATGGAGCGAGACCAACTCTAAGGACTTGCAGAGAAATTAACTGGGAAATTGTAAAGGTCAAGGTAAAAGAAGAGGTGCCATGGGGTTGGAGATAACCAGAGGAAGGGCGCTGTGTGACTTTGCAGGAACCTTTCTGTTCGGGCCAGCCTGTCATTCACTGCAATTTCAGTAGCTGAGTGCTGTGTATGGGTGAAGGCAGCATTTGGCTGAGCCATTGCCTGTGCATCCCAACCAGCCCTGGGCAAACGCTCCAGAAGACACCTGTGAAGTTCAGATGTTTCCTTCTCACTCCTTTTGCATGACTGTTGCTCAGAAATGCGTTGAGCAGAGGCAGTGTTCCAGCCCTACAGTGGATGGATGGACGGATGGACGGACGGACTGACAGATGGACGGATGGATGGGTGGACGAATGGATGGATGGATGGATGGATGGGAGACTCTCGTGCCAGTTCTGACTCGTGCATTTTGCTGAAATTCCAAGCTGCCTTTAAAGCCGTTTCTTTTCCCACAGATGGTTGCGTCTGTGTTTCCACTTGCTGTGACCACCCTGCACCACAGGGAAAGAATATTTGAGCAGCCCCATCTGTGCCTGAATGGTGCTGCATTATTCCATGCACACAATCATAAACATGTGTATGGGATGGCATTTATGTTCCCCAAATTCAGGTGCCTCCAATGGGTACATTACGTCATCCTGAATTGCCAGGGCTCCTGTTATAGTTGATAAAGAGCCAGTTAAAATACTGACTGGAGTGAGGTTCAACTCAGTTTACCAAAAATTGTGTCAGTGTTAGGATGAGGGGTGATGTCACTCACTCTGTTGAATCTGTTGATTTGCTGTTTGACTTCCTCAGGTGGAGGAGCCAACATCACAGAATCACAGAATAATCTGAGTTAGAAGGGACCCAGAAGGATCACTGAGTCCGACTCTTAAGTGAATGGCCCATACAGGGATTGAACCCACATGCTTGGCATCATTAGCACCGTGCTCCAACCAGCTGAGCTAACATTGCAGACCACTGCGTCTAATCAATCACAGCTTTCGTAATGAATACACTCTGAGGTTTGATTTAGAAGGCAATGAAGACATGAATTCACCTGGAAAAGCCAGATCAATTTTCCTGATACCTGGCTAAACTTTCACAGGAGGGCTTTTCTTCCCTTTATTGCCAGGTTGTGCTGGAAGGCCAAGAAGCTCTGCTCCTGCTGTGCAGTCCCTGGAGGAGAAAGAAATCCTTTCAGTGCACTGAGAAAAACCTTCTTTCTTCAATTTAGCCAACTCTTTATGGTCTAACTGTCTTTTTTCTCCATCCTCCAGACACAGCAGCTGGTAAAGGAATGCCTAAATTGCCACTAGACTCTGAAGTTTGTTTTTGTCTGTAGTACAGAGACAGAGAATGCTGCAGGCTCCAGTTTGACTCACTTATAAATGATCACTATTGAGAACTACACATTTTCCCTTGATATTTTAACCTAAATAATGGTCTTGAGGATGGGCGCAATAGCGAATATTCTGCTCTGTTCCTCTAATGGCTGAAATGATGCTCCATAGACTTACAAGAAACAGGATAATATGAATTTTAGAAAACAGCCAGAGTGCATGGAAGAACTGTGAAAATAGGTGCATTAGGAATTGTGAGGTACTCAGGAAAGAAGAGTATCCACAGAAAGCCCCAAAGAAAGGAGGAGAAGGCTAAATTAGAATTGTGGTGCAACCTTTTTTACTTCAGGAACCTAACTGCCTAACAGTGAGAAAATTTGGGTTATTAGTTTAACTTACTTTTGTTTTAATTGTCCAAAGGAAATTCTTTTGTGCTAACAGATTGTTTCCATTCAGGGTTGCTACAATAATTCACGTAAGTTTTAAGTATTGAAAAGTGATGACGTCAACGAGATAATCAGAAATATTAATGGGGTCTAGAGACAGATATGCAAAAATGGGAAGGAAAGACCCAAGAGACAGCAATGTGACAGTGGAGAAGTAAAGCAAGTGTATGGAAGTCTGCAGAAAGCGTAGAAAAGAAATGTGAAGCATTTGGTTTAAGATGGAGAGTAAGTAGCAGTCACTTTTTAAAAAAAACCTGTCTGTATTTGATAATTTTTCTAGGGAAATGCTGCTTCTCTCAGCCATCCCAGAGACTCTCTCCCTCCTTTTGGTGCACATTGAAGTCCACCGTCATCTACATCTCCCTCTCCTCCCCATGGAGTTTCTCTTTTAGGATTCCTTCCCACTCTATATCTCCCCAACAGTTTGAATCACTCGGCCTTTAAAACTTGGTTCCATCCAGACTTTGGGGTGAATTTTTATAGATGTAGGAATGGGACTCTCACACACTTCACATCTCTGCAGTGACATTTTTAGACAGACCCTCTCCAGGAGCTTGGCCAGACACACTTGCAGGGGTAATTAGCTGATAGCCAGGTTGGATAGCTCAGGTGATCATAAACTCTGTGCTGACACAGTTTTGCCTCTTCAAGTCTGGAGTTAATTGGTCAGACCTTTCCCAGTGTCCTTTGGATCCTCAAGGCTCAGACATCTTTGCAAATTCCTTTGCAATGAAAGTGACTGGATGGTAAAGATCAATTCTATCATTTTTTTTTTTTTTTTAATTTTTTTTTGGTAGGAAACATCAGAGCGTGAGAAGTACCAGACTGGACTTAAGGCAGTGGTATTTTCTGCTGTGCCCTATCTCTCACATTAGTGAGAACTGGACAATTCAGAGGAAAGTTTGAGAATCAGAGATACAAATTTCCTCTTAGTTTCTAAACCAGGAGCTGGCCTCATGTCGGCTCTTGATTAGTTCTCTTATTAACTGAAGGACTCCTGAAGTACCTCCCAGAGTGCTGCTAAGACAATAGAAAAACTTATATTTATTATTTGTAAATCAATGTAGAGGAATTTGTGATCTCAACTGACACTGCAAGAGGAGTAAAAGGACTTTCTGGCACCATTCCTCCTGACTGACAGGTGCCACTTTATGATTCTCCACACAATAACTCTGGATTTCTCAGTTTTAGCAAATTCTCAGTGAGATCTCTTTTTTCACCATGGACTTTTGCAGGCCACTCTTGAGCAGTGTTAGATGAAGACCCTGACTCAAGAAAAAGTCTCTTTGCCAGTCTCTTATGGAAGGAATGCAGGTTTTGAGGCAAAGTCATGCCATGCTTGTGGATTCGTACAGCATCCTAACTTTACCTGAAAGCCACATTTGGGAAAGCATCAGCTTGGCTCCCAGCAGCACTGATGAGGTGCAAGCAGCCTTTTAAACCTCTCTTGACAAGTGGAGGAGAGCAGATTTCTCAGGTCCAAACCCCATTTCTCTGAAATCACTGGCATGACAGCTCTGCGATAATTGAAATGATGGCTAAACCCCATTTTGCCATGAAAATGTCACTCATTACACTCTACCAGCTTCAATTTTGCGCTCTGTTCTCAGAGGCACGGTGTGCCAGGGTGCATCTCTGCTGTGAAGAGCAAACAGTGCCATTACCTCCTGGCTGAAAATGAGAAGAAAATGAATAGAGGCTGAAATACGAAGTGCCATTATATGAAATTGGTTGGTTATTAGACTGTATTTGCTACTGCAGTTACAGAGCTCAGTTCTGTACAAAAACAAAACCCACAAACCCCAGAAACATAGCTCGTGGCTCAATTTTCAGATGCATGCTGGCAGCCCTTGGTACCCCTGTCATTGTCAGCCAAGTCCCCGTGGACCTCCAGCCTTGGACTTCCTTGGCAATAACTTGGCTGATCCACAGGCAGTGTGGGTTGACTTTGATTTATGTGACTCTGGTTCAATTCTTAACTTTGTAAAATAAACATTTTTTTTTTTTTTTACTGCAAAGCTGAAAAGAAGCTCCCTCTTTTGATCAGAATTTTTTTGGGACAAAGAGTATTTCTCACTGTGTACTTAGTGCCATAGGCATTGATCTCAGATGGCAACTTGCTTTAATACAGTAATTAATGAAACAGTAACGATATTTCATTTGTGCTAAGATCTGTGAGCAAGTTTCCGTGGCAACAGCCCATGCACAAGCTTCTTGCCTGTAGCAAATGTGAAGTTATTTGAATCATTCACATTCTTTTAAAGAAAGAGGGCTGCTGTGACTCAAATTAACTCAGATTTACTGCAAGATGAAAGTACACACAGGGGCAGCTACCTCAGGTCAGCTGATGCACAGAAACCTTTTACCCTGCATTAACTCACTGGTGTGTCTGAACCTTCCATGCTACCATAGGAGCTTTTATCTCAGAATCATAAAATAGTTTTGGTTGGGAGGCACTTTCAAGGTCGTCTAGTCCAGCACCCAAATATAGGAAATATATGTATTTTCCCTAACTCTTTTTATCTCTCTCCAGCTGTTTTCTGCCAACGGATTCCATACCCAATTCATACTAGGATAGCATCAGGTCTTCCTCTCAATAGTCCTGAGAGGCAAGGAGAACATATTCCGGCTTGAATTCTTCCACAACCTTTATTTCCCATAACCACACTCAAATGATAACCACCAGTGATGGACGTTAGGGATGTGTCTGGTCGTGATGGATCCAGGTTATAGTGGCTTTGGGGGAGACAGACAACAACACATCAGCCAAGGATTAATCTGAGAAATGAACCCTCACCCCCGCTAAACATTGTGCTGGTCAAGGTCTGGCTCGAGCCAAGCGTGGGAGAAACTAAATTCTGAAGTCTGTGTGCAAATATCACTGTAAATCAGTTATCTTCCTCCATGAATAGTGGACATCTCAGAGCTTTTTGGGCTCTCCTGCACATCAGCAGGGTGCATGTCATGACCTTTCCTTGAGCAGGAACTCCTCTCAAGGTTCCTCCTCGAGATTGGAGAATTCTTATTTTGTGAGATGCTCAGTAAGTGAGTTCAAAATAAAAGCACTGAAACACTGATATCTTAGCTAAGGGATATGAAGGACTGATTATGCACATATAATCCTACAGACATAAACCACTGACCCTGTTTAGAATGTAAGGGAGTCCTCTCTGACCCTCACGACTCAGTGGGAGGGTGTCCCTGGCAGTTTTGTCTGACATTGTCCTCTGTGCAGTAAAACATCGAAAGTACCTTACCACCCAATCTTGTTAAACCACCGTTCCATTTACTATCAAACTCTGTTACATCTCTGGTTTATAAACATAAATATATTGCTACTCCTCTGTTACAAGTGAAGTGTGTCACAACATCCACAGCAAGGACGCAAGACCCCAAGCAGCATGATCCTTTTTGGCTGCTGATCCCCATATTTCTCTCCTGCCAAAAGAGATGATCCTTATGAGCAGATGGTGAGGCAGTTCCAAAAGAGGAAGTTTGGAATGGAAAGAAGTATTCTAGACCAAAGCTTTGTTTTAATTCATTCACTGTATCAGTGAATACTTGAATAGTCAAAGACGGTCAAAGCGGCAAAAGCCATCTGGAGCAAAGGAAAAATATTAATTATCATGCAGATCTTTTAGGTTTGTTCTTTCTAATGCAGGAGGAAATGCCTCAGCAGATCAAGAGACAGACAATATCAATAATTACTCACCTTCCCTTCTAATGGGAAGTTGTGGTGAATTAATCTTTAAAAGGGTTTGCCACCAATTTTTAAGGAAAAAGACTAGAGCAAATCTTTTATTCCAATGATATTATTCTTGTATTTATCTGGCATCACAGCCTAGAGATGTTGCTTGGCTTTATTTTCAAGGCCTGCATGGACCTGATTCTTTGGGCAAATCCATACTGCAAGCATGTGAAACACTGAAGTGGAATATCAACACAATTCATAATTGGGACGTGATCTGAGATAGATGGAATATTAGACTTGGATAATCTAATATTCTCCATTGGTATCTAAAATAATAACATTGGTTTAACACCTTGACAACTTGGTGGAAGAAGGTAAGGACATCTTCAGCTAAGTATTGAATTTAAAGACCGATTTAGAAGAGATCAGAGCAGGACTTTTGAGACCATCAGTTGATTTCTCCTCTGTGAGCTATGGGTGTCTTTCTTACACCACTGTTGTCCCAGTGTTTGAGTTCAGATCATTTCTAGGGACAAGGCACTGAGATAGAAGGACAGTGAAGCCAAACTATTGGGCTCCTTCTTCACCTATGCAGTCTGGAAATGTGACTTACTTAATCTAGGCCTGGAGAACACCTACAAGGTAGAACCCCTAAAAAATCCCCGAAAACTGAGTTACTAAAAAGCTCCAGCATTCTTTGCTTTTCCAGTCTAAAAATACTTTTATATAAAAGAATTCAAAGTGTTTTTTGTGCTAAACACACAAATGGAAATCTCACTGCACTTCACACATTATATCACTAAAATAAATATTGTTGTCTTTAATATTTAAAGAGATTTTTGAAACAGCCACAGAGGATGAAAAATACAAGCCAGCAAAAGTGTTCCGTGTCTCGGCGCCCTACAGAGGACTATTTCAATTCTCCTGCTTTAATTTCTTTAGCTCTCAAGGAATTCCAAGGTCTCTGAAATGGCGTGCTGGGCAGGGAAACAGAGCCGTTGTCCCCAGGGTTCCTCTGGCTCTTTATTATTCACCATCACAGGAGTTTTTCTTCAGTGTAGGTTGAGGACCTGCACATGTACTCCTCAAAGCTGTTGGAGCAGCAAATACACAATGCCCAGTGTATCCCAAACACCACCAGGCACTGATACTTAAGGGAGGACAAGAGATGTGGGATTTCCTTAATTCTGTCTGTGCTACCAGAACCGAGTTCAGCATCTGTGGAAGTTAATAGGAACTTTGCTGCTGGATTTTTTGGGATGAGGAGAATCACTGTGAGCAGAAACTCGTCCCTCACAGACTGATTCCATATGAGGTTCCTTGCCTTAGCCGTGTCCCAGAGCTGTGTGTCTGACCCTGCCAGACCTGTTCCTCCATCATGCTCAGGACAAGGTCAGGGTGTCATGAACAGCAAACCTGTGTTCCAAACATCCATCCCTCCAGGTGAATTTCGTGGGACACTCAGATTTTCTGAGTGTGGAATTTTACAGGTGCATGGTGAGTTCAGAAGGTTGTGAAGGAAGCACACAGGCTAATTCTCAAGCTGTGGATGTCAGGCCAAATCCAGAGTGATACCAACTGCGTTTAGTCACAGTTACTGGGACCAGAAGTGTGAGCAAAAAAAGCAGACACTTGTTCTCTGTTGGATGCCTTTAATTCCTTTAACTACAGTAATTCCTTTGCCTGCAGTAAAGGCAGAGAGAAATTATCTAATGTTGATTCTGAAGAGGGACTTCCTGCAAGGGCATGCAGTGATAGGACAAGGGGGAACAGCTTTAAGCTGGAAGACGGTAGATTTAGATTGGATATTATGAAGAAATTCTTCCCTGTGAGGGTGCTGAGGCCCTGGCAGAGGTTGTCCAGAGAAGCTGTGGCTGCCCCATCCCTGGAAGTGTCCAAGGCCAGGCTGGATAAGTCTTGGAGCAACCTGGGATAGTGGAAGCTGTCTCTGCCCCTGGCAGGGGCTTGGCACAACATGGTCTTGAAGATCCCTTCCTGCCCAAACCATTCCATGATTCTGAATAGGTGAACTATAACAGCTTCTACCACCAGAAAAAAAATCTGTTATAATGGAGACTCATAAAGTTAGGAATACTCACATGGCATAAGTTCATGGATACATCCACATCTTTACACGTGCCTGGCCATTTTTGAATTCTCCATTTCTGGATTAATATTTTGAGATCTGACCTTTCTCCTGCAGGTATCCCAAAGTAACACTGGGGTCATACTGTGATCCATCAGACCCTTTCTGTGCACAACATGCACAGTCAAACATTACTCAGGCATCACAACCAGTGGAGTTAGGGCTGCAGTTCATTGTCCATTTAAAGCAGAATTCAGATGCATTTACTTCATTATTTTATTCCTCCATTTTTGCATATAACTGTAGCAGAGATTATGTATATTCCCTACATCTGGCATCATAGTCCTTCCCATTTCGTACTTCCCTCTCCTATTCAACTGGAAAATTTCCACTCTGTAGAGCAGAGGAAGGATTGTCAACAAAGGCTCATTTAGGGACTGTTCTCCTTTATTTTCAATGGACTTACAGTTTCATAAAGTCTTATCTTACACACAGAGAGAAGAGGGTTGAAAGGCTCCTGGCAAGATTATCTACTCCATCACCCTGCTCTAGGGCAGGGTAGACTCTTTTTGGACTGGTTAAGCACCGTTTTGTATAAATTATTCATTGAGTGTAATCACATGGAGCCAAGAATGCCAAACATACATTCCCTAACTCATTCCACTGAGACGTTCACTGGGAAGCTCCTCTTCCTTCTCAACCCTTTGTAGGTTCTCCAGGCTACAGGAGCACTCAGAAATCACACGTACCTAGAACCTTTCTCTGAGCACAGCTGGAGCATGTTTGAGACCCTCACCACTGACCTGTCTTGCTGCCCAAAACAGGGTTGAGAACAGTCCCTGTCTTGTGTCAGTACTTCGGAGTTGTGTGGGAACTGTGCAGGATAATGAGCTACTCGAGGCTGCAGCAGCACCAGGGACTGGTTTAGCAGAAAAGATAATTAACTGTGAGTGTTTAACAGTGGCTCTGCCACTGTTTACTGCTAGTATAGGTCCAGCTTTGGAATTTTCCTTCGTTAATGCTGAGCAGCCTCATCCTGGTCCTCACATCATCATGCTTTAAGCAGTGCTGAGCTTACCCATATTAAGTCAGTGTGTGGCTTGGAAATACTCAGATTTGGTGGCTTCTCAACTAATTTACCTTGAAAAATGTTAGTTTTCTTTATAGTTCTGGCCACATTCAGCTGATTTGATTTTTGCTGTGGAAGAAAAGGAGAGGTGTTCACTGTAAAGCACTGCTTGAAAGGAAATCCTGGGGTTAAAAAAGCTGCTGTTTATTGACATAGTTGTGGCTGCCCTGGGCAACGATACAACACAAAGTCTGACCTGATCACCCTGCAAAGGAGTATTTTCTACTCATGATGAGACAGGAGACCTGGGCTTTTTAGGGTTGGGGATGTCCAGACTCTATCCCTTGTGCTGCAGCAGCAGCAGCAAAGCCCTGCCGTGCAGGGTGCTCACTGAAGCATTTCTCAGTGCTTACTGCATTACTATTTATGCTTTACTATTTATACAGCAGGCATGGCCCTGTCTCCTTACCATTCTTCAGTCCTGCTGCCACAAAATAATGCCAGAGAGGGGCTCAGCTGGTTATTGAAAATCTACTTCCCAGTTTTCCTTTCCCAGCCTTCACCTTTCGTGTTAACGGGGCCTCTCTGCTCTTGGTGGAATGCAATTAAACCTCCTCAGCCATCTCCTTACTGGCCTCTTGGTGGTACTCTTAACTCAGCATATTCACCAGCTGCTCTGGCTGCCTTTAAAGGCATCAATCTCCACCCTGCTCTAAGAGAACTAACGTTTTTAAGTAGATACTAAATATATACAAACTTTATGGACACAAAGCAAGATTTTTAAAAGGATTTGCCAGAGATACAGAAGCTCGACTCACTGATCCATGCTGACCTACTTCAGGGCTTCACCTGTTATGCAAAGCCCAGCGCTGAGATCTGTCAGATATCCCTGGAGCACAGATGTTTGGATCCAGTGCTTACATTGGGGAATGGTGCAAAAATGAAAAGGGAGGTTGTCATTTGCAGTTTTAGCTGTTTGTTTAGTGCCAGGAGAAAGAAAAGGGTCCCACTGCTGTCAGGAAAGTGCTACAGTGAATATTGAGGCAGGTTTAATGCAGTGTCTGTGTTCCAGTGGAGACCCAAATGGCCGAGGAACAGCCTCACGGAGGGAAACATTGTGTGGAGTCTGAGGAATTCAAGGTGCATGAGACTGGTTAAAGCTTTCCTGCAAAGAGTGTCAAAACAGGGTTAAAACCTATCTTCATATTTAGAAAATCCCCAAGAAGCACCTAGATTAGGGTGAAACTAAGGATACTTTCAGCTAGAGTGTTTAGAGTCTAAATCTAAGCCTGGGATCTAAAGTTAGAGTCACGGAATCATTAAGAGTGAAAAAGACCTCTGAGATCGTTGAGTCCAACCGTTAATCCATCACTGCCAAGTTCACCACTAAACCATGTCCCTGACTGCCACATTTAAACACCTTCTAAATACTTCCAGGGATGGTGACCCCACCTCTGCTCTGTGCAGCCTGTCCCAATACTTGACAACCATTTAGATGCAGAAATTTTTGCCAATAGCCAACCTAATCCTTCCTCGGTTTTATGCAACTGTCCCAAGCTCAGCTCTTGATCACCAGGAAATTATTAGCAGATAAAACCGACCTCAAAGTTTATTTGATCAGAATAAGCAGAATTATGCATTGCAAGTTATTCAGAATGACTTAATTTTCCCACTGTAGACCAACCATATCCTGCAAATAATTTATTTTGGTTTTTTGCCAAACATTTGTCAATGGCTTTAGAGCCGATTCATACCATGGATCTGCTGACAGTTCTCCTTGCTGACTGCCTTGGGTGCTCAGGTTACGCACAGATTCTGCTCTGCATTGAGTTGGATGAAGGCTTTTTGAAACAGGAAATAGTTACTAAGGAGATAACACATAAACAATATATACAGATATATTTGCTAAATATATATCATGTACTGATGATATTTATTGCAGCTGCATTTGGGCAAAGGGAAGAAGAATGAAAAGAAAGGCAAGGTGGAAGCAAAAGAGAGGAATAAAGTCAAACATGACTATAATGAGATAAAGTCTTCACAATTACAGAATTAAAAGCAAACAACACTACAAATATACTGCAGTTATGTCCAACCCCTTCTCTATTCCCACACTCCCCATCAGACAGAGGTTTAAATGAAGATAAGTGGTTCTTAGATCCTTTGCTATTCTCTGAGACCACTAAAATAGAAAATGTCCAACACCTGCTGCAAGCATATTAATAATCAGATGAAAAATTAATGCCTACAAATCCTCAGAGTTAACTCTTCCCTTCAGCCATTAGCAATTAATAAGAAAAAAGAATGCTGCAGGAAGGAAACAGGTCCAAAATATGTACCCTAGGAGGTGTCCTTAGGGATCAAAATTGCTGGCAGGGTAATAATTAGGACAGGAAGGGTAGTGATTAGGACACAGGGATTTTTGCTGGCTCCTCAGTGGAGCTTGGAGTGCTGTGTGTGAAAACACTGCCCCCATCACTGGCAGAGTGACCAGGTGTGCAAAGGGGCTGCAGAGATGCTGCAAAGGCCCCTTCTTTGTGCATTGAAGGATAGGCCACCTTAGTGGCCAAACATCACAAAGGGGAGCCAGGAGACCTGGTTCTTGTCCTCATTTTGTCACTGGCTGGGTCAGGTTGGTCAATTCTCACATCCCATGCCTGTACCTCAATTTCTCTTGCTGTAAATGCCTTGACTAGGACATAATTTTCTGTAAATACCTTGAGTAAGAGACATAAAAACTGCTTTCTCCGGGGCTTTGCCTCTATTATTTATCATAATCTAAAAAAAGAAAAATCAATGTTTTTGCTGGTCTTCTGTTGTTTCTATATTTTTTCTGAGCTCACTCCTCAAGTCTGCAATGATTTAACTTGAGGCCAGCCCAGAGAGTGCCTGAGCTGATTCCAGGGAGGATCAGGCACTGTCCCCCAGGTCTGTGGTGCCGTGGCCTCCTTGGGCACAGCATAATCCCAAACACCATCTCCTCTCTCAGGATCCTCTTTCCTTTCTCCTACATGATTGCTGGCTCCACGGTGAAGGCAGGAACAAAGCCACCAGGATTAGTTCCATATTCCCCAAGGATCTTTCATTATCTGCTGCTTGCAGTCTGCCTCTGTTGCCTTGGCACACCTTGGCCTGTCCAGATATCAGGAATGGCAGCAAGAGAAGGCTCCAGGGAGGCCTTAGAGCCCTTTCCAGTCCCTAAAGAGATTCCAAGCGAGCTGGAGAAGGACTTTGGACAAGGGCATGGAGTGACAGGACAATGGGGAATGGCTTCGAACTGACAGAGAATAGCTTTAAATTGGATATTGGGAAGAAATTCTTCCCTGTGAGGGTGATGAGGAACTGGCACAGGTTGCCCAGAGAAGCTGTGGATGCCCCATCCTTGAAAATGTTCAAGGTCAGGTTGGAAGGGGCTTGGAACAACCTGGGATAGTGGAAGGTGTCACTGTCCATGGCAAAGGGTTGGACTAGATGGTCTTGAAGGTCACCTCCAACCCAAACAATTCTCTGATTCTGTGATCCCATTGGAGAAAAGGAATCATTTCTACTCCTTTTTTTTTGACATAAAGCTCTTCTTACCCAGTGCTTGTCATTCCCTTCTATGTCCCTGAAGCACAGAAACAGTTTTGAGTGGAGTTTAAAAGTACAGCCCAACACTCTTGGCTTTTTCCTTGCAAGGTCAGCAGGGCAGCAACTCTGTGAGGCCTCACTGGGAGTGAGAAAGGGCCTTTTGCAGAACTGGGTTGTTAGCAGTATGGAAAAGGATGAAATCCAGTGATTTTGTGCATGGCCAGCTGAACAGTTACAGAAATGAGAAGTTAATCACACCTTTTTTCTTGCTCTCTCCCTCTTTACTTTCTTCTGCTGCAACCTTGGAGGTGAAGCAAATGGGTGTTATTTTGTGCTCCAGGTGATTTACAGTGGCAGAAAGGAAGGGAACTGTCCATTAAGGGTTACAATTGCTGGAATAACAGAATAACAAAAGATTGTCTTGCTCAGGTACCTGCTATCCCTCACTTAGTGGCAGAGGTGATGTGGATATTTCCCTGCAGACTATCCCGTCAGACAGCCTTTCTTCTCCATGGGCTGCAGAGTTTTGGCACAGAGGAGCCACAAACTGGCCCTGGGCTGGCTTGGGATTCTGCTGAGAGCTGTCACGTGGCATCTGGGCAAAAATAATGGGAGTGAAGAGTTTCTGTAATCAGAAATCAGGGTGCTGCTTTGCTGTCTGTGAGTGGGATGAACTGTCCACATTCAGTTCCTGGCTGCCCTACAAAAATCTTCATGCCAACTTGGTACAGGCAAGTGCCTCAGTTTTTCTTCCATACCACAGGAGTTTCTTTGTAAAAAAAAAAAAAAAAAAAAAAAAAAAAAAAAAAAAAGGCAATAGGTCTGCCAGGCTTTGCTGGAATACTTTGAAAATGCTTTCAGAGCATGAGCTGTGACTGTATCATCACTGGACTCCCTGTGGTTCAGGGTTTTTTGTTTCTTTGCTCTGTATCCAATTTTGACTGCAATAGTCAGAATTTCACTTGAAGCCCCATTCCTAGGAAAGCATTATCTCTGATTTAACTCACCTTGGCTGGAAATGCAGTCTTGGAATGTTCTGTCTGCACAGGACACTGTTCAAGTACTGGCCATTTGGATGGATTAAAACCGTGATGAAGGTAGGTGCAGCTCTGCCAGCAAGGTAGGGCACTTAAACATTGCAACACTATTTAATTTCATTGTTCCTGTTGCTCCATTTCTAATTTGAGCTTGGCTTTCTATAAATTTCTGACTTGAGGGCTCTCTCTTGTGTGGATTCTCTAATATAGAGCAAGAGTTGAGCTCACAGTTTATGTTTTCCTACAATGTAGGAGTTAATAAGGAATTTTTTCCTCTTCCTGGTTGTTTATTTGTATGAATCAATATCTTTGAACTCCCCATCCCTGCGCCAAACTTGATTTGAATTTACCACCAGGTTAAAAATAGTAAGACAAATGTATGCATAGAGGTGAAGGGCTCTTATGTTCACATCCTGATGCGTATAAAGGGAAAGAAATCCTCTTTTTTCTTCAGATTACAAAGGAGGGAGGAAGGTGAAATGCCCTTTTTGTGGAAATTTGGTCTCCAGCAAGGTGTTCCTAGGAATGTTCAGAAGACACTGAGAAGAGAGCATTGTATTTGTTGTTTAGGTTGGTTTTACATCTCCAACAGTGCAAACAGCTTAATTTAATTTAATTAATTAAATTATTGATTTCTGCTGGTATTATTTTCCACATTTTCACAATTAAAAATTCCTTTTCCAAACTCCATCAAATCAAAATAAATTGGGCTGTAAGAGCAAGCCCTTGCAATACCCAATACAGATGGAACAAACAGAACTTTGCATTGTTCTAGACTCCTCTCATATTTCAAGGATAATCCCTACTTGCCTTAGGGTTTCCTTTCCATAAAAAAAGAAAGATTTTAAAAACTACATTATATGTCAAGATTTTTTCACAGGTTCTTTAAAGGAAAAATCATAGATTTTTTATAATATGCTATCGAACCATTTTATTAGACTATTTTTTTCTAGCTTGCACTGTAAGGAACAGTATTTTTATGCATTGCAAGCTGTATTTCAATTCCTATTGAAAGTATTTATGAATAATATGAACCAAATTCTCCTTGGATTAAAGGTGCACACTTGTGTGTGCTTGCACTCATTCTGCACACTCATACACACTATGGATATGTGTGAACAGGCATTAGGCAAGCTCAGCAACACTTAAAATTTGCATTTTGTGACCTTCGTTATGAGTTGCTATTTGAAAGAAAAAACAAAAATGTTCTTATCCATGAAAACATAATTTAAAAAAATCAAAATGAAATAAAAAATCAGTAACAAAAAATAATAAATTAACAAAAAATTATGAAACAGAAAAGACTAAAACATTCAAAACTATCCCTGTTTAGTGATCAGCAGAGAAATCTTAGAGATGACAAATCTTCCTTTGATGTTTGGTCTACTGCACTCACTGTATACACACACATAACTATTACCATCTAATTAAATTAATTGAATCAATTAAATCATCTTCTCTGGTATTTTCCATTCAGGGAAGTAAACCAGTTAATCTGCCGTGTTAACAGTTGAGAATACTGATCATCCTGTGCAGGGAAGACGCTCCCTTACTTGAAAGATGGAAAGATGGAAAGATCCTCACGCTTCTGGCACTCACCGGCTTCCTTATCCCATCAATTTCCCCACTGTGGTGTCTCCACAAGACAGATGTCCAGACGAAGATGGTGAGTCCTTGCAAACTGCTGGGAAGGGAGAGATCAGAAGAACAATTTTGTCTAAGATTTGTGCGTTCGTGTGGAACGAGCCTTGGCTGCTTGACTGGGGATTCCCAGCCCAGCTCCAGCAGAGCAGTTGCCTTAGCAGGGTCCTGCTGCCTGATGTCAGAGGCCAACACAACAGCCTTGGCTTGGCTGGCATTTCAGGAGCAGCAGCACTGAATGACATTTGAGTTTCTAATGTCTGGCCCAGAGTGGGGAGCAGTCAATCTCTCTTCTCCCATGCACATTCCAGTGACATTGGCAGCCCTTCCTCTTGCAGGCAGCCCCTGATACCCAAACCCACGCAATACAAGATATGTCTCAGCGGTTCCTGCTACGCTCTGTGACATTTCTGTCCATCTTGACTTTGACTGCAGTCAGGACTTCTTCTTTTAGGTGGAGGGATGTTGGATAAGCCAAGAAAAATTTTATTCTTCCTTAGTGCCACTGTCGGCACCTGCTGGCTCACAACACGACAAAGGCGATCTGAGCCCTGTGATGTCTCCTGCCTCAGCTCTTTCTCTGTGTCCTTGCACGATGCCATGGCCATGAGTGAGGGAACCGAGATAAGGATTTATCTGCAGGCTTGATGACCAATGAATTGGAGAAGCGTCATCAACAGCACAGCAGCTCCTGTCTGCGTAGGTAGTGAAAAAGTCATGGCAGAAGGTGATTCAGATTTGATCCAGATGTCCCACATATGACACTGCTAACCTTCAGAAAGAGAGACAACCTTTCCTGACCAAAGGCAAAGATTATAAAGTGGTCTAACTCCAGCATAGAAGACTGAATGCAGACGGTTCCAGAAATGCATGTCTTGAATTGTTTCTTAGGATGGGTTGGGACTCCACGAAGATGCTGAAATTTATGTTCATCCCGCATCCTGATTACTTCAGGGGCACCATCTGTTTTAAATGATGAGAGGTGCTGGGACCTCAGTTCCACGTATTTATCTAAAAAACCATCCCAGAACTGGCTATACAGATTTAGCAGTGCTGCAGTGACAAGCTGTATTTCTGTCCTTACAGCGCAGAGGATCTCTGTGATCAGTGTAAAGTGTGATTCAGTTTGAAGTGTCTCCTCTGCTTAGGTCAGAACATGGAAGAGGAAGGAACATTCTTCACTTAAAAAGGCTGATTTGGCACCAGCCAGTTCAGTGATGGTGGACACAGGAGGTCTTTCCAAAAAAATGTGATGATTTCTTCACCCGAAGACTGGTAAAGATTTTAGAAGGGAATGATCTTCTCTGTGGGGACATCCATTTGTCTCACTGACCATGGCAAGGAGCTGAGGGTAAATTTTCCAAGAGTGTTGTCAGATGAAACTCCCCCTGGATAACAGGGTTAGATATGTGCTAAAATAACAGTTTTAAAGGCTTATGACACCATAATTGTTGGGGTCTGGTATTTCGGGTGATGTTTACATGGTATCTTCTGAAGATAAAGTTCAGTTCCTCAGCTCTCTTCTTCAGGGTTCAGATAGTGCTAGTTTGTTCCCTCTGCCTATTTTGATGTTCTTTGGGGTTAAGAAAAGTCTCCTCCCGTGAGGAGCTGGGGCAATGTCTCTGCAGTGCTCATGGTCACAGTGCAGAGCCAGGGAAAAGGGAAAAACCCAGCAAAACCCTTACTCTTGGCAAAACTACAAAACCTGCAAGGACAGGATTAGGTCTGTGTTAAGTAATGCAGGCCTGGGTCCAGCTGTCTCTCATGTGCTGCTTTAGCTGTTTCTGGCTATTCTTTGCTTTTAGGTGGTATGCTGGTTATGATATAGGTTTATCCTGTCAGCAACAAGCAAAACTCCTATGATTTTTATTGTGTGGGCTTGGGTTTGAGCAACTACCAAGCTGCTCGTTAGCTTATGTCCTTGTCTTCTGCTATTTTTTTAAATATTTCTGCAGTCTTTGATGAATCTCTGTTTTTATTGCAGATATCAGTGATTTCTGCGATCCTTGTGTGTCCTGTTTTCCCCTGAATACCACAAAGCCATGAAAAAATGGTTCCAGTAAGTTGTCCACACAACACATATGCAGATAAACTGGCTTGGTCTTCGAGACAGGCAGGGAAAGATTGTGTAATTTAAAGTAAACTCTGAAGTTACCCGTAAACCCAAATGGATGCAATAACCACCAGCTAAAAGTTCATGTGCTGTTTACACCCGTGAATTGTCAGTCACCATGGGCTGGTGGTGGGGTCACATGCAAGAGGGCTGTTTATGAGCAATTTTCTTTTTATAGCTTAAATCAATAAGCTGATTGAGCTGAGCTGGATCGATCCTCCTGAGCTTTATTTACAATTATCCTCTAACAGCTGCTACAGTGGTGCTCTAGAAATGAACATACTACAGCAATTTTTTTTTTTTTTGAGACAATATATCTTCAGCTCAGTCTGAATCCTGCTGGACTCGAGGTGTTTGGAGCAGTGTAGCTGTGCTAAAGCCCTTTGCTAAATTGGGGCTGATGCAAGGATTTGCAAGATGATGAAGGGTAGTAACAAAGGCTGTGTTAGTCAAGGGGAGAACAGAGACAGTGTTCCCTCAGGGGATGGAGAAAGAGTCTCCTGCACAGGGCAAAGCAGTGCAAAGGTGGTTTTCTGAAGGGAATTCCATTTGTTGCTGTGTGAATCTCAGAAAAATCTGCTGCATCCAAGCTTGGCCTTTTGTGATCACCCTTCTTAGCAGGCAGCATCTCCTTAACAAACATCCTCTCCCCTCTTTTCATGACCACCTGCCCTATTTATCACAGAATCCTAAAACAGCTTGAGCTGCAAGGGATCTTTGAGATCATTTAGTTCCAAACCCCTGCCATGGGCAGGGACACCTTCCACTAGATCAGGTTAATCAAAGCCCTGTTCAACCTGGCCTTGAACACTTCCAGAGATGGGGATTCGCCCAAAGCCACACTTTCCTGCAGTCCTGTGTGGAGATGGCAGCAGTTAGGGACAAGAACTGCTGATGTGATAGGGGCAGCAAGAAGTTGCCAGCAAGTGTGGAGCAGCTGTCCTTTCCAAAGGTCCCTGTTGCTCTTGGCATCATAGAAGAAGCTGTTCAGGATGTTTCTGGGAAAGGCTTTGGTGGAAGGTCTCATGGAAGGCGTCCCTGCCCATGGCAGGGAATTGGAACAAGACGATCTTTGAGGTCCATTCCAACCCAAACCATTTCATGGTTCTTCCCATCACAGGTCTCTCTTTCGAAAACTGTCCTAGTGCAACGTTTATTTATTGAAGTGCTAAGGCAGTAACATTCCAAATTGCAAAAAGTTAGGTTCTGATCTTGGTTCTGTGCATATAAATCAGGGTTTCACCCATAGCTCTCAGTTCCGTAACCGTGTCCTACTAGAGATGAGACCACTGTCTGAACTCTCTAGATGAGTGAGGAAGATAATTGCCTGGAGAATTGAATTAATATCCACCTACTTTTGAGAAGCCTCAAATTCCTCTGAAGGTTTAAAGCAGTTTATTCACCCATGCTGTGAAAGCACAATAGCATTGAAATACCAGGTATCAGAACCAGAGAGTTCCCTCATCACAGAGAATGAAACTGCAGCCTAATGGAAATGAGAAACAAACCTTGTGCTTCCAGCTGGAATCATGTTTGCTTTTCCCAGAGACTTTAAGCTCCTTGCCAGGTACAACTTGCAAAACAATGTCAGCCAAGAATAGACTCAGAAGCCATAAATGCTGGGGTTTTTTCCCTTTTTCATTAAATGTGATGTATCTCAGTAAAGGTGAAGCCATTCTTTATTTTTAGACTGGCAAGAGAGATCAGTCTGAAATACAGTTAAATCAAAAAGAGTCCAACATTCGGTGGAAAAATTCCTGGTAAAGCCCCATCAAATCAACGGATGAGGTGGCTCACAGTGGCTGATGAATGTCTTTTGGCAAGTGCAAGGCTGGTACCAATCACACTTCATGGCTTTCTACAGGGGAGGACTGAAAGAAAATCAACCTTGGTCAGAGTCCTGATGAATTCAGTGAGGAAAAAAAATCCCACAAGGGAGCAGTTCCCCTTCTGTGTCTTGAAACCTGAGAATCCTGCAAGAGAATGTGTCAACTACGTTAAATTTTACAGGATGTTAATAAAAATTTACAATAACACAGATATGTTTAATTTTGTCTTCATCATACCATATAATACTTGAAACTACAAAATCAGAAAAACAGCAACTCCACTTTTTTTTTTAAAGAGTTGAAGCTTCACAGTTTGTTTTCGATTTTGCATCTGAACAGATGGCAACTTTTGCTGTTATAATTTTTCATCACAAAAGACTGATTGATTCTCTAGTTGTTGGGGCATTTACCTCTTATGGGGAAAACTTAAGTTCATATTCCTGCTTTGAATCAAATAAGGCAGGTTTTTTTCTATGCTAACTCTAAGCCATCATTTTTTTAAAATGCTATTGATTTTTTTTCTGAGCTGGCATCCATCTCTATTTAAATTCTGTCCTGTATGTGAAAAGTCTTTCTTGAGAAAAATTTGACTGAATGTTGTCATATGCAGCCTGAAATTCCAATAATGGCTTTTTCTGATCAGAGGATTTTGTTTTGATGATCATGAGCCTCAGACCTCTCCGTCTGTTTCATTAAAACAAAACCAAAACCAAAAATCTGCTCAACTCTATCCCACTTCTCCTTTTCCAATATCCACAAAATTACTGCCTTCAATAAAAATGAATTTAAACACGATAACTGTCTAGGAGGATTTCTGGACAACAAGTAAGTTCCACTCTTTAATGTCTTCCAGTTCCTAAACCAAAGTCTGGAACTCATTAAACCCAGTAACTGGAGCTGAAAGAAAAGAGAAATGGAAAGATCACAGGCAGCAAAACCTACAAGTGTGACTTTTTACTTTCACTTACTGTAACAGCTTCTTTACTGTTATTTGGCTCTTATCCTATGAAATATCTGGTATTTGAGACCTAAAATTACAGGAATTCCTACGTTTGATGTTATCACAAATATTGTTGTCCTGCTGATGTTTTTCCAATATTCCTCAACTCTTTTTCTAGAGCTTCCTCAGTAACTACTGAATTTTCAATTATTATTGTGTATGTGTGCATGTAGTGACATTTTCACAGCTAAATATCAGAAATTTACTTCAGCTTTTCCTTCCAAATAGACCAGGAAAATATTAAAATTGTTTGCTCTTTCTATCTGATGCCTATTTAAGCAATTATGAATTCAATTTCTGTGTTTATTTGCAATCATGAGAACTAGAAATAGAGTTTTTTTCCTATTTTTAAAAGAGAATTGAGGTTCTTTTATAACAATTTGATTCATGGGACCTGGAGTTTTATGAAAGTAATAAAGCCAAAGCCAACAAGGTAAGTCTCTCTACTGTGCTGAGAGAGCTGCTAAACCTGCAGGAGTCTTTTCTTAACTGCATTGGAATTCCCCAATAAGTTCAAGATCCAGTCTTTCTAAGAGAAGTTATCCTGTCTTCCTGATGCCTTTTACATAAATTGTCTAAAAATTTGACCTATTGAGGGAGTCCCATTGGCAAGGCCATTAGCAAAATTAATCCATAAGTTCTTCTGTTTATTTTTAATATTTTTTTATTTAAAATTTATTTATTTATCATTTGTATTTTTTTTTCTCTCCCTCCTTTTGCTTTCTGGTAATGCAAACAATAAGACACAAACTTTCCTTCTAGAAAACAGCATTTAAACACTGGACCATGTTTTTAAACCCCAGGGGACTGGTCTGACAGGTACTGAAGTCAGATTTCTCTTTGACTGAGCCCCTCATTGATGTACAGCTGCTTAGAAGCTGAGTAAAGCCGAGTCTGCCCCAGAGCGTCTCCAACAGGATCCTATTTCCTGACAGTTCATCAGGGGACTCTGGAGGAAACAATTTGCTTTTCGATATCCCAGCTGCCTGATATTTTCAACACCGTGGATGAACTGCCATTTGCTTACTTGCTTATTTTTGGGATCTGTTGATGCATGAACACGAAATAGGATGAAGCAGCCTCTAATTTCTCCTGTTCTATTCTTGAGGAAATAATCTATATTTTTGTATTCCAGGAAGAAGGAAGGAAATTTGGGATGAGCACGTACTTTTGACATGCAGAAACAGTAGGGAAGGCAGAGCAGTAGGTCACGTACAAGAAAGATCTCAAATAGCACCAGAGAATGAAGGGAAAGAACTGAGTGATTCTGAAGCTGCTATTTCCACAGTTCTTCCATCCAATGGCTTTTTGAGGTCTTTTGGGATTACAGCAATTTGCCTGCCAGAGATTTGGGCTCAGTGAAGAATCATAGAATGTTTTGGGTGGGAAGGGACCTTAAAGATCATCTCATTCCAACCCCTGCCATGTGCAGGGACACCTTCCACTGGAACAGGTTGCTCCAAGCCCCATCCAACCTTGCCTTGGACACTTCCAGAGGTGGGGCTTCCTTTTGGAAACTCCTCTTTTTCTGGGCATCCTGATATGTGTGTGAAGCCACTCCCTGCTCACCGGACTACACCTTCCAACCACAAATCTGCTGCTCCCACTAACAGTAGAAAATTTCCTTTTGTGAATAAATGTGAACAATTGCAGGATTGAATTCTCGGCTCATTTTTAATATAGTCAATAAATCCATCCCTAATGAACTTATTTTCTCCATCTTTACACATTTCTTATGAAAGAGTTATAATCCCTGTTATCACTTTCATCTTGGTTTTCTGTGGGTTTAGATCTTGGTCTATGAGGAAGCAGTAGTGAATATGATTACTGTACCATTAAATAGCAATATTAATTTTTTCCTGGAAGTATCCCTGGAAATGGTAAAAGTGGTAGATCTGCACCAAAAATTCCCTGGAATTTATCATGTTGTTTGTGGGTTTTTTTTGATGCAGATAATTAGAGATCTCAGATAATTTCTTGCGCCAGTAACTTTACATAGTGAAAGTTTAGGTGTTTCTTGGTGCTAAAGAATCGACTTTGTCTCTTTTAAATGCTTTTTTCCCCCCACACTGGTGTTTTCCAAAGTGCAGCCATAGCTGAACCTCTCTACTTGTTCTCTTCTTCATTATTTGAGTTTAGTCTTTGATTTGGGTCTTTCCAGGTCTAGTCCCACATCTGACCTGTTTCTGCAATTGTGGTTTGTCATCCTTGAGGAACTTTTGACTGCATTAAAAGTGTCTTTGATCCTTTCGGGTCCAAGACTTTGCCCTTTCTGCCCCATGAATGATAAAGCATGTGAACCCTTTTATCTATCCACTCTTTCACTGCTATGTGTGTGTGAGCAAGTTCTGAGTTTAAATGAATTTGAAACTAAAAAGTTACTTCTTTTCCTTTGTACTTATTTTTTTTTTTTAATTCCCTGATTTCTAGAAAAGATTTTCCACTTTTGCTCTTTTACTTATCCTGTGTCAGATGTCTCTTCTTAGCCTTTCTTCTTCTTTAAGTCTCCCTGTGCAGCCCCATGAAGTGCCATATGCCATGTGCAGAGCCATCAAGTGTCATGTATTTAGCATAAAGTGTCATAATTCTCACTTTGCTTGCTTGCTAACTTAGTGAACACAGATGGCTAAGTATAAAAAAGTGAACCCTTGCTAGTGCTTCCCGAAGAAAACTGCAAAGTGAATTCAATGTGCATAATCCAGAACAGAATCGAGGCAAGAGACACTTCTAACCCATGCACTCATTTCGTGGGACATGAGGCAAATGTAACCACAGGACAGATATTTCTTTGTGAATCCCCTTCAGTGAAGCTTCTACTTTCATTAGAAAGATAAGGTTTTAGTTTAGCTTTTTTTTATTCATGAACATTGCGTGCTTTTGAACATTTTAGCAGTGTAAGTGTTGCAAAGTCTTTTACTCAGATTTTAGCAACATTGTCCTCTGGTTCCAGCTGCACCAGCTGAAGAAGATAATGCCTTCAGCTGCCTCATCCCAGGGTTTTCCATCTCCTCTTTTCTGCCAGATGTGTTGTCTGAATATTTGTAATCCTTTTCTGTCAATGTGTGCAGTGCAAGAAAGGATCATCTACATGCTTTAAACCAGTCTAGGAGTTTTAAACCAAAATTTTGTGGAGGAACAGCCAAGTCAACTACTCTGTCAAGAGGTAGTTGGGACATGGTGTCCCACTACCTTTGGGACACCACAAAGAAAACAAGAGGCAAAAGTGTGAAATACATTCCCACGTAATAAGTTTGCGGTATTCAGACTGAATTTACTGAGGGATTAAGGCTGAATGTGTTCCAATATTGTGCTGAATATCACGGATTAATCCCATTTCTTTCCCATTCACTACTGCAAGAAAGTGAAAAAA